>JAPPVO010000031.1:192411307-192658921 GCA_030407325.1 Camellia japonica | reverse complement strand
GCTTGCATCAATGGCTCACTTCACAAATATTTCAAAAGAAAAAAAAAAAAAAAAAAGAGGAACAAAGAGAATCCACGGATGTAAAATTTTCAAACTTGCATGCTTATATTAAGAACCGAGAATTATTTTTTTCCCCAAAAAAACTACAAATTCCCAAACAGAAATTCTTTGCCTCACCTTCAAATTCAGAGCTCATGTATATAGTTTCTGAAAGAAAGGGTAATGAAAAATAAATGAGCTCCATTATGAAATCAACTATGATATAATCCGGTTCTGCAATTTAAAATAGCTGGCCAAAGAATAGAAAACATTAATGCAAAAGGATCCAAAAGTTTAAGTTGATACCTCAAAATCTCTTGATCCAAGTAAACTCCTGTCATTTATATTAGCTGATCCTATCAAGGATATACAGTCATCAATTATCATGATTTTGCTATGCACATATATCTGCAGAAACATAAGAATGCAAAATGAGATTATTTATTTATGTGATACACGCTAAAGCTTTTTCTGCATTACACTTCTAGGTGCAGGGCCAAAGGTTGCTGGAAAGTGATGCCTATATATACCTTTTGTGATTGACCAAGGACAAGGAAAATATAAGCAGTAAGGTGCGTAAATGCAGACAATAGGCCTGTTTGGTGCATCTTTTAGTAAGCTAAAAGCTAATAATTAGAAAGCAGAAGTTAAAAGCATTTCTCCACTGCTTTCCAATAATCAGCTTTTTTCAGCTTATTTAAGTTATTTTTGCTTCATAAACTGTAAAAAAAAGCTACATCAAACACTCTGACATAGATTTTCAAAATAAAAAGCTATAAACACCTGACTGGTTGCCACAGGACCACCGTCAAAAAGTCTGCCATAAGCTCTTAAGCCATAGAACGATATGTAATCATGCATCCTAGAACCAAGAAGATCATAAAGATTATGCAATATTGAATTGTGTCCTCTGCAAATTGTTCGATATTGCCAATGCATAATGGTTCTCACAGCTGCTGCACCACCATCATCCACGCCCCCCTGTTAAAAACTTATTATGAAAACAGAGTAACTACCTAAAATTTGACATTGAAAGCAAATCACCAAGTGTTATTACCTGGAAGCCAGGTAGAAGTGGTATGACAATAAAAGCCCTGAAACACTTCTTCTCATTGTATGCTCGCATAATACGCCTATATAATGATTCTAGTATGCGGTTCCGTATAACCTCATCTCCCGAAAGACCTGAGATGAAGAATTGGTTCTGGAGATATGTGGCCCGTGCATAAAAGGAAATTGTCAGAAACAAGAAAAGTGAATTGAAACTTCTGGAAGTCTCCTTGATGCAAAACCCCACGACGAAGCCAATATAAACAACAAAATACAGCAATTATAATAGACTTGGATGGACTGAGTAATAGGCAGACTGCAAGATTACTATGATGATGATAGTAATGATGATCACATAACATTTTTTTCTTCATTTCCAATTCATTGGTGGCATGCTGCAGAACAGACCTTTCACACAAAGATCAGAAACCAAACCTAAGATGGAAAATTTGATAAAGGAATGTGTTTGCTCTAGCAAAAACTCAATTTAAGAAATTGCTCATGATTAGAAGTTAGAACCAAGATTAATCATTAACATTCCTAATTTTGAGGTAATAATATGTAGCATAAGGTCAGGTATATGGAATCAACTATAAATTGTCTCGTGGAAAGTTAAAGCATATAGGCCACTTTGTTTCTCATGTAATAAAACTTTCTTCAGATAATTACGTTTGTACTACTTGAAGGAAAGAAATGGATTCAAGTTGTGGATAAGCATTATTATGAATTTCAACTTGACATGTTACATACTAAAAAAAATCTCAAGTTTCTAATAAAAAGTTCTCCATTACATTTTTTACCTAAATGAATTTAACACTTTAGTACTAAGAAGAAGACAGTTTCAGATACCAGCAGAATTATCTCTGTGGCTATGCTTCTCTAGAATAGTGCACTACATAATCTTTTCCTGTTCTTTTCTCCAATTTTTTCTTCAATAACTAAAATCTCTTTTGTGGAGTTCTTTGAGTCCTTCTATTTATATTGCTAAACCATTGATTTTGAACATAATAAATTCACAAAAATTATTACAGTATGAACGATGAAAAATCTTATTATATACCTCAATATAGATGAAGTGTTCTGCCTTTTCAATTAGAGAGCAATAAGCATTATGAATACTCTCTTCAATTTGGCTTGTTCCAGCGGACCATTGGCTGACACTCCGTATAATCTGAAAATGAGAGGCGATGATTAAAAATGATACAAAGAGAAATATAACAAACAAAATAAAATGGACATGTGAGTTGCCATGCAACATATATGTATTTATTATATAGTCTGGGATTGGATGTAGGTAATTATATAACTATGCTTGTCCAAGGACTTCCATCAGATCAGAATATTCCCATCTTATTGTATAAATCAATTATATTACTATGCTCATCCAACACAGAGACAAGTAAACTTCCTCGATATCCTGTAAAAGCATGAAACTAATAGCATGTTAAATTCTATTTTTCTACCCAACTTTAAGCCTCAGCCCATCTGTATCAACTTGAAATAGCTTTCCAAGTTGTCTCCGGAGTCACTAGCAAATCCAATGGCAACATCAATAAAGGTACTCAAAGGCATAAATATTGAAGATAGATTTGTTCCTTTTTTAGATAATGTGAATCATTATAAAATAGACAAACTATAGGATCCAAGGATATGTCGGTTCCTGTAAATGCATATGAAATGCTAAATAACTATTGTACACAACATATGTGATGTAGATACCAAACAAAAAATGAAGAAGAAGAAGAATATAAAAGTGGAATATTGTCATTGCATAGATCTGATTTAATTCCAGAAACACTTGGGTAGTGTTTCTCTTCTTATTTTTCTTCTTTTGTGTGGGTAACTACAATTCACAAAAATTCAAAACTGAGATTCGAATAAGCAAAAGAAACCTCTGAAATGTGAATTTCTCTTCTTATATATCACAAACCTCCCTAAAGATTTTAATGTAGACATCTCTCCCCAAGATCATTCATTTTGAAGCTCTTAATTAGACAATTTACACTATTATCTGATTAAAATATGAAATAGAATCAAATGAATGTTTGGTTGAATTGATCAACAAAGTAAAACAATTTCTTCAACTTGTTGAATGAAAAAATTATAATGGAGAGGAGATAACTGATAACATCAATCCCACAGGATAACTGCACAGTCTATCAGAAACTCTAATAAGATCAACATTACTGAACTTAAGAAATGTCTGGCAACTTCAAGACTTACAACCCACCTGACAATGACATGAAATACGAGGACCAACTTGCCCAGTTTCATCAGCGGAAACAACTTGATCACTTCGTTCCTGTGTCTCCCACCATTCTTTATCTGAAGATTTAATGCCAGGCAGCATCATGGCATCTGAAGGCAACTCATGCTGATAATCTGAAGTACCAAGGTCATCCACAAAGCCTTTCATTGGCAGATTTGATATTGAAGGATCAATTTTGGGCTTACAGAAAGAGAAAGGACTTCTGTTACCCCTACTTGGCTGATCACGGAAATCCCAAGTCCTAGCCAAGCCATTTAATTTTGGGTCTCCAGTAGGAGTATCCAGCCCACCAGCCTCTTGAGGCAATAGCAGAGGGACATCTTGGAAAGATGACCGAGAGGAAAAAGAATCCTGCATTCCAATGTCTTTATGATCATTTCCAACATGGGTTTGGACCTCCCTCTGTTCACTTCCACCCATGTAATGTGGAATAACCATGTGGTGCTGAGGCATGAGCAGTGGAATTGCTTGCTCATTTGGAGCTTTATTTCTCTGAAATAATAGGTGATGATTAAGACTACAAGAATATCAAACATGTAACAGGAGAACCATAACAGTAATCACCAAAGATCAACCTTAGCATAGTTCCAACGCTGAACAAAGTGCCTGGCAACATCATGACAGGGTGGTTCCCACAGGGCACAATGAACGTCATGCCATGGCATACGTGGATATTTTTGACGATCCAATTCATCTTTCATCGTATCTTCCCAAGAATTAGGTTCAGATTCCCTTGGAAATTGAAATTAGAAGACATTAAACAACTTGCAACTATGTAAAAGAAAAAAAAATTGTCACAAGTAATTGCCATATGCAAACTACAAATGCTAGCTAGTGGCTGTTTTCAAGAGAAGAGACTTTATTTACCATCACTCCAGTACATAGAAGATTGATTTAACCCATCTGATCAGGAGACATGCAGAGCATAGGCAAATACTTTTATATCGACAAAAAAATCATACTTATGTCACTCTGATGCAAGTATATAACAATAGTAATCTGCTCTCCTGAAATTTCATTATTTTTGTCTTAAATAAATTTTCAGAGGAACTTCAAGAATACAGAACCTTAGTCTGTCAACTAAACAAATTAAGATACAGCTGAGCAGGCATAACATATCCTATTTGATCTTCTGAGAATTCTCCACTGGACTTTCTGAATCAGGATCCTAATGTGGAGATGGAGGAGCATACCTTGGATTATAGTAGTCCTTCCCAGGCCAAACCGCAGGAGGGTAATCACCCACTTGGTGTTCAAATGAGTCATAACGTCCAAAGCAAAGATCTAGTCCCCCAATAAAACAAATCTGGTAATCAACAATGACAAGTTTTTCATGGTGGGACCTATAGGTAGCCAAAAATGATTATCAGCAGCTGCAAAATCTGTTTCAATTGAAAGAAATAAAAAATTTCAAATCACAAAATCAGGAAGAACTTCCGGAGGGTTCCTTATAAACTGCATACCATAGATAGACACCACTAGAGAAATGGTCGGGATAACGTGGTACTCTGACATTCTCATGAATGCCGAGAAGCTTTTTCTTACTATAGACACTGTTGATTTTCAAAGCAAGAGCAACCTCTTTGTATAGAAGTATATAAATCTGCAACCATAAATTGATCAATATCAACATACATCCAAGTGGACCAATGTAGATTTTAGTAGCAAATGGTAACATCAATGCCAATAACATAGATTCACTTTGGAAGAAATTATTTTCATGAGTAAAAAATACGGTGGAAATAGTGAAGCTCGAGGAAAACAAATCATGCACTAACATGTAAATAGATCGTAACAATGAATTGAGATGGTTGCACACAAATTTTGTGTACGCAAGTTAAAGAAGAAGAAAACCAAGTGCAAATTCCAAAATATTCTTCTAGAAAGGACCCGAGGCCATGACAGCTTCTCCCTAAAACAAAAAGGGAGATCTTCTCCAATGTTGCAAAGAGCATACAAATTTATAGCGGGTTGACTTGAGGGCTTGACAATTTATTCAAAATCAAAGTAAAAGATCTTCTCCAATTTGGTAGAAGATAATAAATTTGTTGGGCTTAATAACAAACTATTTAACCTAAATCTTTGAGCTTCAAGCATGCTAGAGATTGATGTAGTTTCGTCACAAACAATAGATCAATCGACCATCTTAAAATAATATTAAATACATGATGAGGCACAGCACGCATCAGTTTCTTCTTCAGTCGCTTATCTGGATGGAGGCCTAAGTAGAATGGACCCTTCTATAGAGGAGCCATGTCTATGCTAGGCACTGATACACTTCTTGGACATTCATAAACACATTCCTACAGTTTCTTGGATGCCTCCAAAATTTGAAGTCAAATGCTAAAGAGTGCCCCCGGGAACTTGTCCCTTGTTGAATATTGGGATTGAGGTAAAAGTGTCTTGAAAATAGCTGAAAACAATTAAAAAGTGTATTGATTTCAATAAAAAGTGCATTGAATTCCAATATTTTTCTTTCAAAATAAGGAAACACAGAGCAGTATTCAACTACATGCACTGCTTTTCCCATGTAAATTTTAGTGACTCATTGACACTACATGAACAAGACATGATATGATAGCACAAAGATCTTCAACAATGTTTTCTATCATGTAGATGCCAATAATCAATAGAGTAATTTGACGGCAGAAGTAAAGGATCCATTCGACGATCAAATTATAAAGATATCAAATTAGTAGAAAAAACTCAGAACCGATCATCACAATGGAAACTTTACAACTTATTTTTGTAAGAAATCCAATAAAAAAAAGGTATCCCAAACAACGTATGATCAATCCAGATGAAAAAATGCAGTATTAAACCCAAAAATCATTTGCAGGAACTAGTGTACCTGAACACCTTTCTTGGCTTTTTCTTCCAGTAAGGCATCAAGCCAAGAGGATGCATGAGCCTGAAAAGGACGTCGGAGGTACAGTTCTGGGCACAGCCACCAGCCACAGATAAATATCTGGCATTCAACTTTTAATCATCCAACAAGTGTTCTATAGTCAACATTGGAAAATTAAAGTGTACTTGATTATAATTTGGCAACACTATGGCTGCAAGAAATATACCTCTGACTTTGCTTCCTCAATTGCCAAAGCAATAGCTTCAAATGCTGCTAGGCCATCTACAAACCACTGAGCTTGACTACCATCTTCAGTCAAACCCCGTGGAGAAGCAAAAGAACCAAAACGATGAGGATGACACCAGCCCTCAGGAGGCCGAAGACCAGCATCATTAATTGCAGCAACCCAGTCATTAACTTTAGCATTGCTTTTAGTTCTCAACTGTATGTTCCAGTTCCCACAAGACACCTATTGTATTTTCCCATTATTGTCAGAATGTGACCTTTTGCAGACTTGAAGTTAATTTAACCAGATATATAATTTCACATCAACTATAACGTCACAAATAAAAAGGTAAAGGTAAAGTCAAGACCAAAAATTGCCTAATAGTTTACAAAATTTCAGCCACCAGTACTGGTCACTTCTTTCTACATCGATAAATCAGAAAAAGATCTCAGGTAGGGCAATAAAAACTCCAGCAAAAGTACTTTATTTTTTTCTAAAGCTGTTGTAGGTCCCAGATAGAGTACAAGAAGATCAGGATTAGCTGATTTTGTTTCAGAAATATTTAAACCAAAATAAAAAAACAAGCCACTAGATGTACTTTACATAATTTGGGAGCAGAAGTTGCTGTAACTTGACAATTTTAAAGTTTAGAGCCCAGCTGTATTCCTCAGCAAAGGATTCTGCAATCTAAGTAAGCTATGCTGTCAACCCAGTGCTCTGTGGTGATATATCAAACACATTTTGCATAACAGTTCAAATCTATTTAAATCTCACTTGGATGGTTACTTGGACTCTAGTTCTGTATGAAAAGTTACATATGTTAAAACCGATTTACCAGGACTCTAGGATGTGCAAAAGTTTTCAACGTCTATATGCCAGAAATACCTATCCCTTTAATTAGAGCAGACAACAATGATTAATCAACCAAAAAAAAAAGAGTAAAGAACAAAAATCCTATGGGCATAACAAAGAATCTGCACGTTGAGTTCTCCACAAAAAGAAGAAGAAGAAGGACGCCACTTACTTTAAATGAATGGCATAAAGGGTTAGGTTCCTTTATTTCTTTTGCTAATGACGCCCGGCCCTCTCCATTCCCATCTGAGGCTGGTAGTACATCAAAAACTATTATATCTAACGGCTTTGTATCGAAAGGATCTTTACGAAGGGAGAAGAATCCAGGTTTCAGTACAGCCCACACCTGCCACACACACACAAAAAAAAAAAAAACATCAACTACAATTTGAAAACTTAGTTGCAAAACGTTGGATTAGAAGACTAACAATAACAGGATGCCAAAATAGGACCACTTGTGCCCCATGCCATATAATATCACCCAGATGCAAAAGTCCTTATTCTTGTGGGCACAATTTTCTGTTATCCAAACACTGTAATATGATGGATTTAAAGGAACTAAAGAAAAGAAAGAAGAATTAAAAATATTTCAAGGTTTGTCAGTCATGAAGCAATAAAGCAGAAAATGTAAAAGGAGATTGTTCAACAATATTATGGACTTAGTCAGAGAGATTGAGACGGAGAGAGAGAGAGAGAGAGAGAGAGATCAGGATCATGGTAATTATTTCTTGTTTTTCTTTTTCTTTTTTTTTTTGGCATAAGATAGATGTTAATATGTTAGTAGTTAAATTACAATGCAGACCAACATCTTTCCATGGGCTCGAACCTAAAGCCTAAATGCCCTATCCTTGACCACCAGGGCAAATGCTTGTGATCCCGTAGAATATAAGGGAAGATAAGGGAATATGTTAGTAGTTAAATTACATCCAGTAGGGGAGTTTGAAATACCCAAAGAACTGAAGAACCAATCCAAACGGACCACTTTGGGTTGGTTTGGTTTAGTTTGGTTTTTTAGTGCATTGGTTTGGTTCCGGGTCTTCAAATTGTCAAACCGATAGGATTGGGTTGGTTCTTGGTTTAGACTATGTCTAAACTAAACCAATCCTAGAACTGAACCTATATATGTATATATAATTTTAAAATTTTTATTTATTTTTTATATTGACATGTCTTTATATTACCATGGTCTTGTATTTTACTTCATATTCCTATTTTCATGAAGTTTGTGCAATTGAACAAATTTTGGATCATTGGTCTAAGATTAATAGACTCTGCTTTTCAAGTTAAATGATTTAGCCTACTAACAAGGTAAAGGATTTAGTATGGAGAATGAGAGAACTCATGAACCGTATGTATGTGCATTATGAAATTCTAGACTCTGCTTCAAGTTATTCTTTAAATAGGATGTGTTGAAGTCCAAATGAAATGGAAGTTAATAAGCCCATTGATAGTAGTTGTGGTGAACATGTGAAATCTCTTCAATCTGAATTTTTAAAGCACTTGGAAGAATAAGAAAATGTTGATGCAACATCAAAGGTAGACAAATCATAAGACAATGTTGATTCAATTATTTTTAATATAATGGAACTGTGGTTTTAAATCGAACCACCCTGAGCTACATTGGGTTGGCTTGGGTTGGTTCTAGTGCATGATTGGTTTGGTTTTAGATCTAAAAACTTGGAACCGATCATGATTGGGTTGTTCCAAAATTAGTGCCAAACTAAACCAAACCGATCCACGAACACCCCTAACATCTAGGTCCAACCTTCATTATAATTGGTTGTCCCATATATCTGTAAGGAAGATAGTACTCTTCTGAACAACTTTCTAGTCAAGGTTTCAAAAAGCGGTGTTACATAACGGTTGCGGTGGTAGGCGGCGCTACACATTACATTCGCTTTTGCGGTGTGACGGAAATTCGCATGTGTAACGGTCGTTTCGGTGTTGCGTAACGGCCGTAGTGGTACCATAATGGCCCGTTACATACCGTTACATACTTTTACAATATTCTGAATAGCTTCCTTTTCCCAAAACAAAAAACAAAACTTTACAAAAAAAAAAGAAGAACGAATACTCAATTGATCCAAGCCCAAAGAAAAAATCTTCTATGAATATTTTTTTTCTTTATAATTTTTTAAATTTTTTTATTTCATTACATTAGCATGTAATATAAATAGTAGTTGTATTTATTTTTATAATTATTTCATTTAATATTGAATTGTAAATATTTTTTATTTTGTTACTGTAATGTGTTGCCAAAAAAATGTCTTTTAAAAAAATAAATAAAATCAGTAGCTCAAAAATAAATTTTGTTTATGGCACAATTTTTATTTTTATAATCATTTCATTTAATAATTGTAAATATTTTTTATTTAGTTAGTTCAGGTATTGGTAAAAAATAATTTGTAGACATTTAAAATCAATTATTTTTAAAGTCATTAACTATTAAAATAAAATGTAAAAAACTCATTTTATAGTGATTTAAAAATATGAAATATATTGGATCATACTTAAAAACTAACAAAAATTGATCAAAATCTATTTTAAACCCCAATAAATGTGATTTTGAAAAAAAAAAAAATGCGTATCAGTAAGATTTTTCAAATTTTGCGAAAAATAAAAAAATTCACAATTCCGGTTATCGCAACCGTTACGCTACGGCCTTTACACTCTGTAACCATGATCGCGCCACCACAACCGTTACGATGACCGCAATCGTTTTTCGAAACCTTGCTTCTAGTCCATTTATGAAAAAACCTAACTGATCAAAGGCGGGGGGGGGGGGGGGGGGGAAGCAGGATAAAAAAGGAAGGGTATAAAAATTGAAGAGTCGGAACAATGGTGTGGTCTATCGACATTTTCAGCATATGAATTTTATTTGTGCCATTCTCTTCCTTTAATTATCTTTAAGGTAAACTTCAATGATACATGTAGATAAATACTAAGTTGGAAACTATTGTTCAATAGAGATCAGAAAAGGAAACAAAAATAACAATTATTTAAATTTCAAATCCAGCCATTCTCTTCCTTGATCAAGTGGAATGTGAATAAGAGTCATCCAACTGACAACTTGGCCTTTAATCAACGTGTCATTCGTCTTTAATCAATTTGAGTTACAAAAACTAAAATGTCCAAAAGTACTCACCCAAACAAAAAGTTTACTTAGTTTATAACTACCATCCTAAGAGCCTGCATAAAATTGAGTCCCCTATTTAAACGGCCAAATAGGTTCTAAGAACTGGAAAATAAAAAAGATCACAAATATTGAAAGAGAATATAATTTCATCATGTCTTCTAGGATTTAAGGTAAATATTACTTAGTATGAGATCTGGCCAGGAAAAATTGAAGTGCTCTTGGAGGACTTACATAAGGACCCTTGACTTGCCCAACCCAATAAATTGATACATAGTCCTCTTGTCACATCCCTAGGGATGTAACTATGAATAATGTGAATTTTAAAAGAACCGGAATTGTCTGCAATCTGCATTATCCACCATCAAATATTAAGCAATTAAATAAATTCTTTCAAGCATCAAAGATCAAAGTTACATCACACAGAATCAGCACCACACCTGGGGTTAAGGAATTCCAAACCCACTCACTACCTCCAAAAGGGTCTAGTTGTTGGAGTGATAAAGAGAGTTAATAAGACACATGCTAACTGTGGCAGGACAACCACCCGACATGACAAGGAACACAATTCTTTCTTTTAATCTTGAAGGTAAATATCAAAGACACTCACAAGAACATTTTGGTCAAAGAAGTCCGAACCCACACACCACCACCAAAAGGTCATAAGTCTTGGAGAAATGATGGGGACTTAAAAGGCTCACTAGGGTGGAACAAGTATCCAATTTGGGACGTCCCAGATTTTTTTTCTTCTTTTGATCTCAAGTCAAATGACATGCACATATACAACCACACTTGGGACAAAGAATGCAAAACCATCATTTGCAATTGATATTATTCACAAATGTGATGTGTGTACAAAAATCAGTCAGTTTATGTTTGAAATTCAAAACTACTTAATCTGAACCAACTTAGCAGATGGACCATATAAGAACAGTCCGCCAGACCCAATTATGGTCTACCATCATATTATTCTTGCGTGCGAATTTGATGCTCCCAACTAAGGAAGCTGTCAATTTCACAAGCTGCCCAAATGGATGACTGGAAGACTTTTCTACATTGTGCACCAAACAATTTCTATGTGCCATTCTGATTCTACAATCAAGCCACTTAACTCAAGAAAGTTACTACCCATGTGCTTTTGGTAAAAAAAAAAATAAAACAATGTAAAACAAGTAGTTATTATTATCACCGAGAACACAACTTCTGCCTTGAAATATTTGCCAAGTGGTATCCTATGAATTTATGATATTTATAAGATTAACGCACATGTCAGTATCATCCAGTAAAAAGTCTGGTACACCAGCAGAAAACTGAGATTCTTCTTCTAAATATAAATTAGATAGACATCCCAGGCCAACAAAGTTATTACCACCTGCAACATTCACATTAGTTTGACCCAACTGATTTGGGGGGGAAAAAAATTGATCATAGAAACATACACCACTAAGAAGAAATAATAATTGTCCTCTCCAATTATTCAAACCAGTTATCAATGTATATAAAGGGAAAGAAAAGCACTTAGGCAGCACCAGAATCAACCTCCATAAAAACATACAAGTTTAATGAAACAGACATATATATGTGCATGGTAATTTTCAGAGATAAGGATCGTGTTACCTTTTGCCAGTTGTCATTACAACAACTGAACCAAGGACATGCACAACATCTTCTATAATCATCATTGTTTGGAATTTTTGGTAAATGCTTCACCATTACATAGTCTTCTTTTAGCTTAGGGCCATACTCCGGTGAAAACGATAACTTAGAAACCTCCAAAAACTTGCAAACCTACAGTATTAAAATGCTCGCCATGAAAGACTAATATAAAAAAATGGAATAGTAATGAAAACAAATACAAGAGGTTCAATTATACAGCAAAAATCCCAGGAGAATCAAATTTCATAAATGAAGGTCCAAACGATGAAATTGTGAGAATTGACCAAGTGATCTTTGGAGATTACTGCCAAAATTGAAGACATGTATATGCAGATATGAGCTACAGAAATACATTTCACATAATTCATGGGTTACATATAAAAACAAAGAAAATGACCTATCAAACATAAAAAAATCAATTGACTGCAAATCTTCAATTATTAAAAGGATGTAACAAAAGAGCTTGGAGATAGGGTTACTGTTCAACAGTTAGCTGAAGCAACAAAATGAGGAAACTGACAAAGATACGCATGAAAGAAGCACAGTATTATTGATCACAGAGTGATTGAATAATAGTAGTAAAAGATGAGTAAAATAGATGAAAGCACACCACTGGAAATATCAATTCTAATGACAATGGGACCACCAGTCGAGGAAAACTGGCTTCCATTCAAAGACCCATTATCACTAATTGAGAATCCTTGACGCCTCCTCTTTGAAGGAAATATGAAGAGGCAGAATGCCCCACTGAAATTTTTTTTAAAAAAAAATTGGACCTCAGCTGAAAACCCCATCTCTGATTTACCCATAATTGGATCTCTGTCACACTAGCGATCTTCCTCAACCAGCTCCCAACCCGACCCACCAAACATCTCTCCAGATACTTCATTGTCTTCCTCATCAACTCCACATCCACCTCCACATCACAATCATCCCTACTCTTTTCACATGCCAATTGCAGAGGTCCCTCCAATCATATATATATGCATCTCCCCCACCTGGGAAAAAAAAAAAAAAAACCGAACCCCGAACCCCAATCCCTGGCTTCTGACTGGGAACACATAGCAGATCTCTCCACTCTGGAACACAAACTGAGCACCACTTGCCTACACCCACAACAATACGCAACCCTCTATTTTGCAGAGACAGCACACCCCTAAAGCAAGAAGTCTCCTTGAAGGCCTCACACAACTACCCCGGACTCCTCATGATGCAACCAAATCCAACAACTTAAACTCTTACTTCTCTGTGGAGGGGGGTGAAACCCTCATCACTATCCATTGTCTCATCAAAAAGCTCTACGGCCATCCACCCTAGTTGCAGAACCACTCTCTCATCACTCATTTATCATCACAAAACTCCCACCAATAGCTGCCACAGGAAGTACACGATAACATTGATAAACCACCACAACACTGAGGACACTAACCAATGCAAACTAAACTAAGACTGGCAAATTAAGTTTGGTTTATTCAGAACACACTCCAATTGAAAGGTTTCCAAAATAAAACCCATACAATCACTGCATCGTCTCTCCTTTCGGGCTAAAACGTGCTCGAAAGGAGAGAAAGCAGCGAAATTGGAACTGTAAAATCAGTGAGAAAAAATCCACCCTCAGATGTGTTGGGAAGGAAAGAAGGCCATCAACCAAGATACATCTTGCCTTGTTTAGTTTGTCTTCCAGCTGCATTCATGTTAATTATTGCATACGAGTGTAACTTGCAGCATAACATCTGCAGTCAGTGTTTTAGCCTGATAAGTGGAAGTTTCACAAGGAAAAACCCTTCAGCCCACTAACATAAAGTAAATGCAAGGGGGATCATACTGGACTAAATTAAGCTAAAGCAACATGGTCTTTGGCTAACAATAGCATTAGTTGTTAACAAGACTTCCCACATTGAAAAACACATTACAAAGCAACATCCAGCAGTGCAAAATAAACTTCAGCTCTAATACAAGCACCACCAAATACACAGTTGCAACTTCATAGAAAAAGAAAACACCAAGAATCATTCACATATATCTGAATTTCTACTAGAATCTATAACTACAGTAAAGAAGCATCAACCATCTCTGAAATAGAAGACCCCTAGCATACCTCTCGAGAGTTCACAATATCGATGTTGCTGAGGAAGTGATTCAAGTATCCTTGCATTGCAACCTTTGCTCTGTCTGATATGGAGTGCTGCCTTACAAGCTGGTCGAATAATTGGAAGAGCAACACTAGATGGAACATCTCTGAACAAAAAACCACCTGTAAGAACTATTACAATTAGAGTGGAAATGATATATTTTGTGCTTTCTCAATCATCTAAACAACTAATGTGATCAATGGTCACCTGCTTCTAGTGCTTTCATCGTGATGTGAAGGAACAGTCTCATCATCATGTTCATCATCATCTTGCACAACTGTTGTGTGATCACCTATTCCTAGGTTTTGCAGCCATTCTCTAACCTTAAAGATTTTGCCGTCAATAAGAAGAATGTAAAACCATGTAACGTGATAACATGAAGACCCAAAAAAATGCATTTTCACAACAAAACAACATCAAAGATTAGAAAATTGACACGAATTACATGAGATTACAAGGTAAAAAATGCGGGGACAAAAACCAAATTAAACACACCTGTTCTTGCTTTTCATGAATTTCCTCAATAAATGCACGCCTCTTCAATGCGAAGTGCAAATAAAATACTTGTGAAGCTTTCTTCACCAACTGCCACTTGAACTAGTGAATTCATTTGAAAGGGGAATATTAGTCCACTGTCACCAGCCTACATAAGCATTAATTTCCAAAGGCCACTTGAACTAGTAAATTAATTTTAAAGAGAAATGATAGTCCACTGTCACCAGACTATGTAGGCATTAATTTCCAAGTGCCATTTGAACTAGTGAAATAATTTTAAAGAGAAATGTTAGTCACTGTCACCAAACTATGGAGGCAAAGAAAGTATAACCATCCATCCCTGAGAAGAATAACTAACATGATGGCACTACCATGTACTTAGTAGTAGTACTATCTAGAAAGGTAAAGGACATTCTGGCTTAATTGATGCTAAACTACTCATATCTAGAGCTCATAATCTCTAATTAATAAATTCAACCCGTACGAAAATGAAAAATGTCATATTTTTCGAGGGACTCTTTTTTGTATCCACTAAAATTGAGGAAAATATATCAAAATTCTGCCAATTTTCTTATTTTCTTTTTTCATTTCTTAGTTATTCATTTTTCCTAGTTTCTGGAAATATAAATAAATTTCAAAGTAATCAGCTGACAATTCTAGAGGGTTCAAAGTAGATAAACTCAACGCTTTCGCTCATCCCTAATTAAATCTTTCGATCATCGTGACTAATTAAGATTTCCAAAAACCTATGATGAGATCTTTTATCCTGAAATTCAAATTCTACATTGATTAATTCACATGCCAATATACAACCCACAAGCAGCTACTTATGTGGGCATGTAATTCCCTAAACAATTATATACCAGTTACCAGTACAGAAAGGTAAAATACATTTTGGCTTAATTGATGTTGACTTCCCAGTTTCGTAATTCAGATGATCTTCACTCCTTCAAAATCTATAGCTCATCTCTAATCTCTGATAAATAAATCCAGCAAACAGGAAAAGGAATATTTTCATCTTTTGGAGGAGTGTGTATGGCTATTGTGCGATACATGAGTGCTCAGTAGACTAAAAAGAAAGTTCTATGGAACGACTATTAGACCAGTGATGTTGTATGGGACAGAATATTGGACAATTAAGAAATAATATGTAGATAAGATGAGTATTTCTAAGATGAGGATGCTAAGGTAAATGTGTGGCAAGACTCGAAAAGACTGAGTTAGGAATTAGTATATTCAGGAATGGGTGAGATAAAAAATAAGTTGAGAGAGAATAGATTGAGATGGTTTGATTATATGCAATGGAGACCAACAGAAACAGTGGTAAAAGATACAATACAGTGACAAGAGAATAGATTGAGATGGTTTGATTATATACAACGGAGACTAACAGAGAAAATAGTGAAAATATGCAATACAATGATGGTAGATGGAAGGGTTAGGGGAAGGGATAGACTTAGATTGACGTAGACTAGTGTAGCAATGAATCTCCTTAATTTGATTAACAAATAGCCTGGATAAAGTCAAGTGAAGAAGTAGAACTTATGTAACCAATCCTATTTGATGTGACTTGATTTGGTTTGGTTTGGTTTTCTAAAAATAAAAATAAAAAAACGTTTTTTTTTTCTAGATTCTGAAAGAATTCACTTCTTTCTAGTTAACCATTAAAAAAATTCAAAGTAATCAGCTGACAATTGTAGAGAGATCAGAATTGAAAATTTTAACTCCTATGCTCATCACTGATTGAATTTGCCAAAAAGCTATGATCTTTTATCCTAAAATTCAAACTCTAAAAAAGCTTTCGGCTTGCAGAATATAATATAATTCCCTAAACAATTACATGAATTTGAAAGGGCGAGTGATTCAGAGATCATGCCTGTTTGTACTGGAATTCAATGGTGTAGGTGAGAAGCATGGGGCTGATATCCGCAGGGTCAGGTCTAGAAACAGACACGATTGTGGCCTTGGGCAACTCATCGAAAACTCGAGTTGATTCCAGACATTGATGCGAGAAGGAGGAGAAGAAGAACGACGACGTCGACGACTGCAACGGCAATGGCTCCGACTGCATTTGAACGTACCGAGGTCCACCACCGGACATCAACTGCTCGGACGCCATTGA
Source organism: Camellia japonica (assembly GCA_030407325.1). Classification (NCBI taxonomy): domain Eukaryota; kingdom Viridiplantae; phylum Streptophyta; class Magnoliopsida; order Ericales; family Theaceae; genus Camellia; species Camellia japonica. The sequence continues at coordinate 192,642,099 of JAPPVO010000031.1, read as the reverse complement.
TTCCGATCACGATGCTAGCAGTGTCAGTATACACAACACAACACAAATCGATCCATATAGAGAGAGAAAATAAACGGTTTCGAGAGAGAGAAAGATATCAACTGCTCGGAAGCCATTGATTCCGATCATGAAGCTGTATCTTCAACAGAGCAGAAATGGATCCACAGAGAGAGGGAGAGAGAGAGAGAGAGTGAACGAACTTGATTTTGATTTTTGTGATTTTGTTTATGGAAATGTGACGAAGCAATAGCTTCGATCAATCACTGCAAATAGAACAGAGATGGATCGATAAAGAGAGAGAAAATAAACGGTTTCTAGAGAGAGAGAAGGAAAGAGATTTTTTATTTTGTTTTTTTTGTGTGTGTTGTTTTTGTTTTTATTATTGTTATTGAAAATGTCCTCGCATTGTAACGAACGAACTACGTTAATAACTAGAAAGCAGGTTTGAGTTTTTGGAGTTTTGAAAACGGGTTCATGGATAGTCCGAGTTCTTTTGAATTCAGATCAGTTCGGCTTTATGGTTAATAACTAGAAAGAAGTATATTCACCAATGATTACAAGTAAACTATGTCGGTGAATTAAAAATTTTATTAAGTTTGAATAAAATTTTGATAAAAAATTTGATTTGATACTATTTACTTTAATGTTAAAGTTAAAATTTTCATTAGTTTTTTTTTAGGTGTACAATTGTTTGAATGGATATCTTAAAGGTTGTTTGAACATGAATTAAAAAGTTATCAAAATTACTGTCGATGGATAACCAGGAGGATATCTAGCCCATTGGTAAATTTAAATTTTTGATAAAAGATGAAAGCTTCTTTCATTTGCCTTTATTTGATATGACTTTGATAAAAGGGTTAGAGCGCCTCATTTAGTACTTTTCATCAAATGATGAAGCATCTTATACTAGATTGGAGATGCTCTCACATAGACAAAGTACCATTTTGATGGGAAAAAAAAGAAGAAGAAGAAGAGGAGAGAGGGGAAATAATAAGGATCATTTGGAGAATTGATTTTTAAAATAATTTTTTTGATTTTTTCATGAAAAACACTTGTAAAAAAAAATACAAATTATACTAACAATTCTTGTAGTTTGAGATTTGTGTCACTTTAGTCCATGACTTTTTAATTGTAACACATTTGACTTTAAATTTTAAATTTTGTTCTAAATAAAGACAATTAAATATATCATTACTCAATTTCAAGGGTAAAGTCATCAATTGATCAAATATAAACTAATTTGACAAAAACAAATGTCAAAAAAATATTTTTGAATTTTTAAGAATTATTTATACCCACCAAAAATAAAATTACGTAAAATTGATAAATCTTTTACACATTTATTTATTTTTTTACCAAATTAATTTTATTATGTGTTTGGATAATGATTATATAATGGGTGGTTGCTAGATTTTTAATGTCTAATCGATATATTTAATATATGAAATGTTTTTAGTTTTGAATTTTTTGATTTAATGGATTGGTTTAATAATGATATCAAAGTTGTAGTCATATTTAACTTTTAGAAAAATAGAAATTAATTTAAAGAAAATAAAAATAATCACCCATTATATAATCATCATCCAAACACATAGCATTTTGGAGCTAAATAATCACAAAAAGAAAAATAGACTATATAAGCCAATAAGACAAAATATTACTTTGTACCCATAATCATTAAATTTTTTCTCTCACAAAAATTAAAAAAGTCTCAAAACAAAAACCAAATGAGGCTAAAAAAGCCCCAATACAAAAAAGTTGGCTAAAAAAACCAATGCCAAACGAACCCATAATAAAACTTAATTTGGTAAAATAAATAAATGTGTGAAAGATTTATTAATTTTACACAATTTTATTATTGGTGGATAGAAATAATTTTTAAAAATTTAAATTTTTTTTTATCAAATTAGTTTATATTTTATCAAATTGATGACATGGCCCTTGAAATTGAGCAATGGTATACTCAATTGTCCTTATTTAAAATAAGATTCAAAATTCAGAGTTAAATGTGTCACAATTGAAAAGTCAGGAATCAAAGTAACACAAGTCCCAAACTATAGGATGTTTAGAGTAATTAGCCAAAAAAATAATAATAATGGATTGACTTTTCGTACTATTTTTATTTTTTTTAAAACTTTTTGATTATTTTATTTTCTTTTCAAACAACCTCTAAATGAGAAAAGAATAAAGAGTGTGTGAGAAATTTTATTTTATTTTTTTATTTAACTATTGTAAACAAAAACAAAAAAAATACTCTGACAAAAAAGGAATAAAAGTATGTAAGAAATTTTATTTTTAAATGAATATATATATATTTTTAATGATTTTTCATCATTCTGTAATATATTTTTTTCATCTAACCATTTTCAAGTTATATTTGGATTATTTTAATTTACAAGGAGAAGCAAAAGAAATGAGAAAAGAATGCATATGTTTTTAATTAAAAATATATATATATATATATATATTCAGTCACTCATAAAAAGTAAAATATATAAATAATTTCTTTCTTTTAAGTTGTTAAGAATATGGCACCGCAGAAAAATATTTCATGAAAAAGATGGATTAACAAAAATAAAATAAAAATAATATAATTCTTATTAATTATTTAATTTACAAGACACAAAAGTAAATTAAACTTTTTCGCAATGTACAATCCTATATTTTTTTACAATAAATTATTGGAAAAATTGGCCTAAGGTCCCTTCTCTACTTTTGATAGGAGGAGAGGTCCAAAATAATATGTTTTGATGGCTAAGGTCCCTTAAATTTATTTTAGGTTATAAAGTACCTAAATTACCCTTCCTTTATAACATAAATTTGTTTGAATATTATATTGTTGACTTAACTGATAGATTTTGGAAACCGAATTTGCAGTGGAGATTTCGTCGGAGTTTTCGTCGGAGATTTCAGTGGAGTTGACGAGAAAGATTGCTACGATCGTGTAGATTTCGTTGGAGATTTCGTCGGAAATTTCAGTGGTGTTACAGTGTGTTGATCGCGTAGATTTTCAGTGGAGTTGAATTAGGTTTGTTTTCGATGGAGATACCACATGCATTTTGATTTTTGTTTTGAATTTTTGTTTAGAGAGAGGCCAGTTTGATAGAGTTGATTTTTATTTTTGGAATTAATTTTTGATTCTTTGTTTTTTAATCAATTTCAAAGAGTGTTGACAGTGTGTTGATCGCGTAGGTTTTTGAGTGGAGTTGAATCAGGTTTGTTTTCGATTTAGATTCCACATGGATTTTGATTTTTCTTTTGAATTTTTGTTTAGAGAGAGGCCAGCTTGATAGAGTTGATTTTTATTTTTGGAATTAATTTTTCATTCTTTGTTTTTTGATCAATTTCAAATAGTGTTGACAGTGTAGGTGATTTTGATGTTTAGAGTTCATTTTTTCATGCTCTGTTTTTTATCAACATGCTGATCAATGATAAGTTTTGTTCTATGTTTTTTCAAATCAGAGAAATTTCATTTTCTGCACTTTTGTTTGTGTAGTCCAGAGAAAATTATAAGTGCATATGGACATATTATTAGAAGTTTCTAATGCAGATAGAATATGAGAAAGTGAATGTAAGTTCATAAATTTCTCTGAACTTGTATTTGTAGTTCAGAGAAAATTGTAAGTTTGTTACTCACTTTCAGTTTGTAATATTGCAGAATGACGCATAGAAAATTGTTAGCTTGTAGTGAGGTGAAAATCACGGAGAAGCCTATAATTTCATAACAGATATTCTGTGTGATTTTTTTCTATGATTGTGTTTAATAGTTAGCAGTAAATTTCTCTATGATTCATTGAGTTTCTGTGATTTTGTTTTTTATCATTTTGAAGGTGAATATTAGTTTGTAGATGTCTTTGGACTTTTATTTTAAGTTCAGAGAAAATTATAATTTTTAGAAATTTTTTTGGACTTTTATGTTGTTCTTGTGAAGTGTTTCTATGTTAAACAAATTATTTTTCTTGTTTTTTGTTTCAGTTTCAATGGACAGTGCAGTGTTGTTACTATGCAAATATGGGAATGATACTATTGTCATTAATGTTTTATACGAATTGAATTTTGAGGAATTGGTTGGCATTTTGTGTAAAACATGGGAGAATTTGAAACCTGAGACTATGTGTATTTCATATTCTATTTTGGGCCATCCGAATTGTATGGTTCGAAATAATATTGATTTTCTGAATATGTTGAGGGTTGTTTGTGCACGTGGTGTTGATAAAGTTGATGTTTCAGTTACTAGATGTAGTACTTCTGATGAAGAGATGAAGTGGGGTCTAATTGGGTAGATGTTGTGGATGGTTAGTGTGATAGGCCGGTGGATATTGAAAGGAATTCACTCTCTAAGTTTTGTTCTCACCAAGAAAAGGTGTTATTGTCGGCTCGTTGGCGAATAATATTACGAGTGTTGGACAAAAGTTTGAGGGTGGTGTGGTTGAGTTCCGTACTTTTTTATGCAAGTATGCTATTGAGGTTGGTTTTCAGTTTACGTATGTTAAAAATGACAAGCTGAGGGTTACGGCAGAATGTACATATAAGAAATCAAGGGGATATATGTGGCGTGTACATGCTTCTGTTGAAAAAACAAATGGGTTCTTCTACATAAGGACTTTGAACAATGAACATACGTGTGGTGTGGCGGTTCGTACGAGTAAACATTCGAGGATGACTTCCAGCTTAGTTTCTGGGCTGATACTTGAAGAGGTAAGTGCAAAACCTTTAACTCGTCTAGTGGATGTTGTGAAAGAAATGAAAGACAAGTATGGGGTCTCAATCAGTTATAATTGTGGTTGGTTGGGTGTTGAAAAAGAAAAATGTAGTACATATGGGGATTCTTGTTTGTCATTTGATCAATTACGGTGGTATTTTGATGAGGCATTGAAGAACAATCCAGGTAGTCGTTTTGAGTTAGATTTTGAAGATAACAAGCGTTTCAAAAGAGTGTTTGTGGCTTTTCATGCATGCATTGCTGGTTTTAAATATTATCGGTCATTGCTTTTTCTTGATGGAACATTTTTGAAAGGACGATACAAAGGAGTTATGCTTGCTACAACGGGAAAAGATGGGAATGAAGGTAATTGTAAATATATATAATTTTATCTAACTATGTGAATTTTCTATACATGTAGGAATTGAGTGAATGTGATTTTTCTCTGACACTTTGAATTTTCTCTAGTTTTGGCCACTGTGTGGATTTTCACTGGATTTTGGTCAGTGTGTGAATTTTCTATGGATGTTGTCATTGTGTGAATTATATCTGTAGGTGGTCACCAAGTGAATTTTCTCTGGATATTATGATTGTGTGAATTTTCTCTGTAGTTGGTCACTAAGTCAATTTTCTCTGGATGTTGCCAATGTGTGAATTTTCTCTAGAGTTGGGCACCAAGTGAATTTTCTCTGGATGTTGGCAGTGTTAAATTTCTCTAGTTGTTTATTGTTCTAATTTTCTCTGCATGTGTATATCTGATATGCTTGTTCCTATTTGTTTTGTAGGTTTTTTCCCTGTAGCTTTTGCTGTTGTTGATGCTGAGAATAAAGACAATTGGTGTTGGTTTTTTGAACATTTATGTGGAGTATTGGGATCAGAAAGGGTGATAAGTTTCATATCAGATCGACATTGTAGTATTGTGGAGGGAATTGCTAGGTTTTTCCCTAACTGCTTTCATGGATTTTGTCTTGAACATCTAAAGAGAAATCTGAGGGATAAGTTGTCATGTGGAAACACAAATTTGGTTAGGGAGACGATTGTGTCCAAGTTTTCAGAATGTGCATATGCGCCAACAAAGGCATCATTTCATTTCAAGTTAAATGAATTAAAAAGTGAGGGAGGAGACATTGTGATTGCTTTCTTGAGAAGTTTACCATATGAAAATTAGAGTGATGCATATTTTGCGGGGAAACGTTATGGTGAGATGTATTCAAATGTTGCTGAGTCATTCAATTCATGGATACGAGAAGCTCGGCACTTGCCAATAACAAATTTGGTGGACATGATACGATTGCAAATTATGAATATGAGGTTTGATAGGAGGCTGCTCTCTAGTAAATGGAATAAAATTCTGTGTCCTCGTATGGATAGTGTATTGGAGAAATATTTTTTGGATGGGAGGACATGGAATGTGAGTTTGTCATCTGATAATGTCTTTGAAGTGCATTGTTTTCCTTCGGTTATGGTTGATCTTGGGTCGAGAACTTGTTTGTGTCGAAAATGGGAAATAAATGGGTATCCATGTCAACATGTTGTTGCTGCAATTTTTAGGAGTGGAAGGAATTTGAATTCATTTGTTGAACCATTTTTTCATGTTGATATGTATCGTCAAGCGTACTCGTTTTCGATTGGCCCAGTTCCAACTGTTGAAAAACCTCTATGTAGCATTGAAGATGCTATGATTTTACCTCCATTGAGCAAGAGACCAGCTGAGAGGCCGAAGAAGAACAGAATTGCTTCTACTGGAGAGTTTAAAAGGGTGATTAAGTGTAGTCGGTGTGAGAGTATTGGTCACCATAATAAGAGGACATGCAAGGAACCTTTGTTAAATAGTTGAGGATAATACATTTTATTGATTGAATAATACATTTGATGATTAGTTTGTGTGTTTTGTTTTGTGAAATGTATTTTTTAGACAGTGTATATAATAATATCAATCAAATTCATCCAGAGAAATTTTTGCAATATCAGTTAAAGTGTGCATTGTGTTTGTTGATATATACTATAGGCAGTGGGTTTGTAATACCTGTTAAATTCATCCAGAGAAAATTTCTATGGCAGAAAAAATTCTGTGTAATGTGTTTTGAAGCTTCAAATTCATCAAAATTATTGCAGTGAGTACATCCAAGAAACAAAATTAAGCTCTTTTGAAATTTCTCTGAGTTGAGAATTTCTCTGGACCAGGGAAGAATTTATCTAGAATGACTTCAACTCAAAAAAATTTCTCAATGCCAGAGAAATTTTCCTCACCAACGCAGAGAAATTCACAACTCAGAGATTCCATTTTGTGTCACCATTCGAATCCATCAATTTCATCCGGAAAAATTTTCCACTATCAGAGAAAATTATCTGGGCATTGTGTTTTGAAATTTCAAATTCATCCAGTGAAATTTTCAAAATTACTGTGCGCTTTGTGTTTTGTTGAGTTTGATGATTGTTTTGTACCAACAAAAAGCATTACAGATTACATGATCATATAGGCATCCCCTTGGGACGATACAAGTTAAATTTCATTGTGAATTTCTGGTAATATCATACCAGAGAAATTTCTGCAGACAATTTTCTCTGTGTGGATTGTGTTGACAATCACAATAAAAAATATATATATATATATTTAACCATTGATAGGTATGAAATTTACATTAGTCAAGAAAGGATGTATATGGATAAGTCAAGCATCATTATTCCTTCAATGTGTCAACAAAAAAGTGAATGGTTAATACTGTATGGATATATACATATATGTGAGACAATTTTCTCTGTCTGGCTATGTACATTGTCTTCCTGACACTAGTTTCACTATTACATGTTTGGTTCTTCTGGAGGTATTTCAATTGGTTCAATCCATGATCGGCCAACTTCGATCACAAATCTCTCTATGAGTTCTGCCCTCATCAACCTGATCTCTTGTGTGGACAATTTGGAACTGATAGGTTCATGCTTGCTATATTGTTTCATTATATAGCAGACAAAGAGGCTACAATCCAGACTGCATACAAATTATAGGTATGGTTAGTTTTAAGAAACATGCAAATCAGAGTATCTTATTTATAGATGTATGAAACTTACGAATCACTTTCTTGTTGTGGAGCATTGTTGACATACTCAAAGTCGTAACTTGTGTTGTGAGTTTATCAATTTGAAAGAGGGTTGTGATTGAGCGTCTCTTTCAAGGCAAGCTTTCAAAAAATTCTCCACATATTCTTGCTGCAAAAAAATAATTTTTAAATAACAGAGAAATTTACAGACAAATCAATGGGATTGTATGAAAATTATCATCACATAAAGATTATCATGGATCAGAGAAATTTGCACTCGTTACCAATTGTTTTGCATCTTTGACATATTTGTCTTCTGCATCATCCCTCCTTGGCCTCAGTGAGTTGTAGAACCTCCATAAATTGCCTTGTTTGTCGAGGACAAGCAAGGTCCAGTGATTTCCAGCTGAGGACTTCTCATTACCTCCAGTATTTATTGGGAAATGGAGGAACCTGTAATTCCTCCATGATGTTTCAATATACTTGTCAAATAAGGACACTCGAAAAGATTGATTTTCTGTCATCTTAATGAAATTCTGTGTTCAGAGAAAATCCAAAAATGGTTTTGTTCAGAGAAAATCCAAGAAGTATCTTAAGAAGAGAAAGTAGTAAGTAAATTCCAGAGAAAATCAAATAAAATAGTAGTAACATACTAAGCTCATGGATGTGAAGAAAAATGAGGTTGGTTATTGTCTTTCTCTCATTTGGTCAGCCAAAAGTATCTCTCCATAGCCATCAATGACCTGAAAAATATGATTTGTAATTGTAATATTGGTTTATAAAGGCTGATAGAACATTGCAGAAAAATTTTGACGAAAGGGAAAGACTTACATTGTTGGCAATTTCTTTTTGCTTTATTAGGTTTCCAATGTCTTCGAAGGTAATGAGATTCAACTCATTTGTCCAAATTAAAGCCCTACAAAATGACAAAGAAGGGATTTAATTGTTGTCAATGCAATAAAAGTTTGTAATTTGTTGTTTGTTATCTTCTATTTTGTTTGTTTACTTACTCAAGTCCAGACACATTTGATATGTGCTGCAACATATCTTTTACGTGATCTTTTATCAATCTTGAAATCGGAGAGTTTGTGGAAAGACCCAAGATTTTCTGATGTTTATAGGTTGAGGCAAGAGTACGCATCAGCATCAAACTTCTTTGTCCTTCGTGCTTTGCTCAGTTGCTTTGCAGCTTGTTTTGAAGCTCTAGTCACTTTCGCAACTTTGGGATATTGAAATTCTGGATCGTGCTGCTTTTCCTTCCTTTCTTTTGCCTTTAAATTTTTGATCATTGACGTCGGATCTTTTTTACTGTAGACAGTGAAAATATTAGTAAAAGTGAAATTTCTCTGAAGTAACAGATGATATTTCAATATGTAAATTTATGTGATTCAATATTTTCCAGTTACCATAGACTTTCGTCTTTTATTTCGGTTGTTCTTTGTGTGCCATTTCTTCTTGTTGGGTTGTTGGTTGTTGTTCAACTTGGATTCCAACTAGACACAGTGAAAATCAAACAAGCCCCAAAAATGGAATAAGAAAATAGACAGAGAAAATGAAATGAGCAGTAGAAATCAATAGAAATAAGCGGCAGAAACTAATGTGGTCAGAGAAATATAACTTCCAGAGAAAATTACCAATGACAGAAAATATAAATAGAAATTTCTCTGAGTTATGCTGACACAAGGACATAACTTTTTGTGGCTCAAGATTTTCACTGACCTTGTGGTTAAAGTTGTGTTGGTGTTCTGTATGGTTGTGTTGCTAGTTGGACTGACAGTTCTTGAACTTGTTCATGCAATTTAGCATTTTCTGTTTCAAGCTCCGAATTTGAATTCCTCAACTGTTGAATTGTTTTCATATTGTCTTCTTTTTCAACCTCCAACATCCTTAGTTTCATTTGGATTGTGCTTTCTTTTTCTTGAAGTTCTGAGTTAAGTGATGTCAGGGTTCTTATTGAAATATCCTTTTCAGCAAGTAATTCCATCCAATTTCTGTCTTCTTCTTGTTTAGATTGAGAAAGTGCTTCAGTCTTTGACATAGATCAATTTGGCATCCTTTGATTCCTCAAATTCTTGAGGCTGATATTGTTGAGCCAGAAATGCTATCACGTTGTTGGTCCACCGGCTCATTACGTTCTTCTTCATCACTTTCCTCGTTTTCTTCTTGCTGTTCATCTTCTTCTTCATCTTCTCATCTTCTTGTTCATCTTCTTCTTCACTGTCTTCTTTATTTCTGTTCATTCTTGTTCTTTGTCTTCTGCCTCTATTCTTCACTTTCTTCTCTGGCTTCTTCTTCTCCACTGCTTTCACTTTCTTCTCTGGCTTCTTCTTCTCCACTGTTTGCTTGGCTTCTTGTCCATTGCTGGCTTCGTATTCTTCTATGTTGCCTTCTGCTTCTTCATTGAATTTGACAATTGCTTACCTTCAGATGAACTTGTAATGTCTCCTTGAATTTGACAATTGCTTTTTTTGATTCTTTCTTTGTCTTTTTACCAAGACAGAACTCCTCTGATGGGTTTTTGACTAGCTACTTGTTATCTATCTGTAATAGGAGGCTCTTTTATTAGAGAAATATTAAAAAATTCACTGAGAGAAAAAATTCAAATAAGGAAAATAAAATTCATCTAAATGATACTAATGGGAAACAAACTTCAGAGAAAATTGTATGGGCTAGAGAAAATTACAGACAAGGAGTTAATTTTATGAGGCAGAAAAAATTATGAAACGAGCAACATAATTTAGATATCAGAGAAAATCAATCAAGGCATGTAAGTTAATGTTTGACTATAATTGTGTCAGAGAAATTTGGATTCCAGAGAAAATTCATTAGAAGGGCAGAAATAAACAGTGTTTATCAAAGATGTAAGGCAAATAAGTTATGGGCCAGAGAAAATTACACACAAGGAGAAACAATTTTATGGGCCAGAGAAAATTATGAAACAACCAACATAATTCATGTATTAGAGAAAAGCAATCAGGGCATATAAGTTAATGTGTTACAATTGTGGTCAGAGAAATTTGGATTGCAGAGAAAATTGATGACAATGCAAAAATAAACCAGTTGGTACCAAAGAAGAAAACATAAATTGATAGTTCAGAGAACATTGATCTTAATCAATCAATGCACAAGGAGAGAAATAAAGCAGTGGTCAGAGAAATTTTAGAATTTCACTGAGATTTCAAGAGCAATGGAAATCTAACCTGTCGAGGTGCAAGAGAGTGGACTGGTGTCTTCTGCAGCTGTTTCGTCAAGGTTTGCAGGTTCCACTTCACACATCTTGGGAAGTCAGTTGTGTTACTGTGTTCCGAGTCAATGATAGTTGCATGTTCACATAGCCAATACTGTGATGAAAATTAAAGTAAATAAAATTTTCTAAATGCACAAATTTGTAAGTATGATAACTGCAAATTTGAATGGATATTATACTTACCAGCAATGCAATGACACACCCCGTAACTTTTTCGGGAGTTTTGTGCAATGCCATGATAGAATCAATCAATGTTGATGTGATTGCTTCTGGCCAATCATACTGTTTCATTGATTCAAGAGGTTCCACATACTGTATAAAAACCCACCCTATTGAATTCCACTTGTTGCAAAAAATAGGGTGAGACACAAGTACAATGTAACAATGATTGCTACATCTTTGAAGTCTGTTGGTTGCTTGCCTTTCATTGCTTTGACCAAGGCGTTTTTAAGAACAGGACCAGTGAGCCTTGTGTCCTTTTGGAATCTTCTCCTTAGGAATGCAGATTTTGGCTTTTTAGAGTATCTTAATGACATGGCTCCTTTACCTCCTTCCAAACCAAAAATCAAGGTCATGTCGTTTGTTGTGAAGGTCAGGTTCTTCTGACCAACTGTGAATGATTTTTTTTTTCATTGTAACATTTGATTATGGCAACTACATCATCATCGGATTTTCTAGTTTTCTTTGGGTCCATCCTTCCACTGGTTAGAGCTTGGATCAAATACCAGAATGGGGTCTTTTGAAGCTCTAGAAGTTGTTTTGAATTGAATTTTAAGTGTTTGAAAAAAGGAGACAACAGATGAGAGGTTGGATCGGAATTGAATGGTGCAGTGAGCTCTCTTTCTGTGGAGTTTAACAGGTTTTTTCCCCCTTGAGCTTGAGTCTTTTGAAGTTGGGGTACTCATCTGGATGCTAGTTGCTTCATCACCTTGGACTTGTGTGTTTTGTCGAGGAGTTTGTGGTGTTTTGCTGCTGGTTTTTGATTTTAGATCATAAGAAGACTGAGAGAGTTGTTCTGTCTCGGTTGGTGTTTCCAGTGTTTTGCTGCTGGTTTTTTTATCTTAGCCCATAAGAAGACTGAGAGAGTTTCTGTTTTTTGCTTGGTATTTCCGGTGTTTCGCTGCTTTTACGTTTTGCCATTTCTAGACAATGATTAAAACATAAAGATGTCAACATTAAATCCCAGAGAAAATTGAACATTCCAGAGAAAATTGGACATGTCAGAGAAAATTACAGATAAGGGAGAAAATTGCAGGTAAGAGAAAATTGGAAATGTGAGAGAAAATTACAGATAAGGGAAATTGACAGAAAATTGGACATTAAAAATGAAATGTCAGAGAAAATCAACAAAGCATCATAAACATGGGAGAGAAATTTTCAATTATTGTTAAAATTACATATAGAAGTTAACATACCAGAGAAAATGAATGGCAGAGAAAAGTAAACATGGCAAGCCAAAGAAAATTTCCATTCCACAATTAGCAATATAAAATAAACAAAGTAATGTAAACATGCCACTAAAAATTACACCAAATTGAAACCAAGAATTGAACAAAATAAACATACCAGAGAAAAATACACATTTTTGAGGAAATTTCCATTCCAGAGAAAATTTCAATTCATAATATTAAAATGCCAGAGAAATTTACATACACAATTAGAGAAAATTAACCATGATAGAGACACACAAGGGAGGAAAGTGGTGTGTTGTGGTCAGAGAAAATTATAAACGCCAGAGAAACTTAGACGGAGGCAAGAGAGTAATAGACATTCCAGAGAAAGATAGACATTCTAATTAAAAATACATATTACAGAGAAATTTACAGAGCAGGGAAATTTATAGACAAAATTATAGAAACATGGTCAAGAATAAGATAAAAATGTAGAAAATTGTTTTTTTCAAAATAAAGATGCCAGAGAAAATTGAAAGAAGAAACATACATCAAGCAAAAATCAGAGAAATTCAAATGCCAGAGAAATTTACAGATAAAATCACACAAACATATTCAAGAATAAGTTCAAAACATACAGAAATAACTGTTTCCAAATTCAGGTAGCTTTTTATTACAAAATTGAAACCCTAATTTATGGAAAGTTAATATAAAATGCTATTAACTTTGTTTCCAGATAAAATCTAGTTGTATTGCAGAAAAACTTACTAGAGTTAGGATGAAACTTGAATGACGAGCTGATATGGCCTGAGATGAAGATGCGACGTGATGAAGATAGACTGAGATGACGATGAGCAGTGAAAACGAAGCTCTAACGAAGGTCAGAGAAATTTGTAAGGAAGGAATGGGAATGATTTTTGCAGAAGAGAACGAAGCTCTAATGTCGATGGTGAAGATGATGTTGAAACCCTAATTCTGCTGTTCGTGAAGATGCTGGATGGGTGAAATGAAACTGAGATGTCGGAATAGTTTCGTTTCTGTGTTGATTTCGGCAAGGGTATTTTGGTCCACAAAAATAATTAAAAACGCGCGCCAAGTTGGCCAGGGACCTGATGCATCGCTATTTTTTTGGGTGTCCTTTATCCTCTAAATTAGTATTATTAGGGAGCTGAAAAAAAATTCCCCATTATTATTTGAGGAAAAAAAAAACACTACCTTCATGAAAATAGTTATGATAAAACTTATGTATTTTTCTCAACATCTGAATACATATACACAAATATATATATATATATATTATTCTTTTCCTATCAATATTTGTGCACTTGAAATTTATGAATATTATGTTAGTGTATTAACCAAATTGTGAGGACCACCTGGCAAGCTATTTGCGAGTGTAAATGAACGAACAATCATATCTAGAACAATAAACAAGGAGCAATGAATTATCGGTGGTGCTGCAGGGCGGCAAATTATACTATTCTTATGCGGGGCGGTAAATTATCGGTGGTGTTACATGCATCAGTTAGTGTACTAATACTAGTAATGATATTATTATTGACTTCATTCATTATACAAATTATAAATATTAAAAATTTCTTAAATTATGTCACATTATCAATTGGTATACTAATTAGTGCAAATAACATTATTCGTAAATTATCTATTAATATATTAATTGATACATATAATATTATTCATATTTTTATGAACTTGACCATACATTATTATTATTGCATCATTTCAAAATATGTTATTTTAGTAATTTTTAACTTTTTACGAAAAAATAAGCATAATGTTAAATATATAATAACTATATATTCTGTTTATTATACATATCCTATTATATTTATTACTATATTTAAGATTATCATACTTAGGTTTCTCTCCTTCTATATAAAGAAGTCTTGTATACATTGTTACATAAATTATTCAACATACAATATTAAATATACAAATAAAATAATATGAAAAATGCTATAGGCTCCAAATTTTCTACCAAATGAATGATCAAATATCTCGCAGTAGACTCCACACCCATGTGAGACATTTGGTCATTTATTTGGTAGAAAATTTGGTGTCTTTAACCTTACCCCTATTATCTCTCTCTCTCTCTCTCTCTTAGATATCTATAACCTATATATAAAAAAGTGAAAGCAAGCAGGTCCTTTGCATCTAACGCAACAAAAAAACAAAACACCTGCACATGGAAGGGGTGGAAGTTTCTTCTGATGATTGTTATGCTTCACCTGTGAGTTCCAAGGAGGTGAGATTCTAGGCGAGTTACACATATATACTAGCTTCGACAAGCCAACACAAGACAACCAAAACAATTGTCAACTAGAATTCCTCCATACCTTAACCCCAAATGGGATACCGCCTCATGAGTTACATTTAAAAGAACATTGTCCAATCATGCTCCTTCAAAACATAGATCCATCTGCTGGAATGTGCAATGGTATCCGGCTCATATGCAAAGCCCTAAAATCTAATGTCATCCACGCAAAAATTGCAACAAGCCATTGCAAAGGCCACCCTGTTTTCATTCCTAGAATCCCACTACAACTAGCAAAAACAAACAACTTCCCATTTCCATTCGAATGCAGACAATTTCCAGTGCGATCTTGCTTTACAATAACAATTAACAAATCTCAAGAACAAGCATTAGGCAATGTAGGCATATATCTTTCTCAACGTGTTTTTTCTCATGGCCAATTATATGTCGCACTTTCTCGAGCACAACGTAGTACAAACGTAACTGTTCTAATCAAATCTTTCAACCAAAGAATTCATTCACATAACCAAACAAGAAATATTATGTACAAAGATTTTCTTAAAAAAACATTACAGGTATATGCACTGCATTGCACACAAATATAGCTTAAAAGAAATTACTAAATCATTATCTTTCTCCAACAGAAATGGCAAACAACATGATGACAATAGACTAGTTAACAGATCATACAAGAACTTGGAAAACTCAACTTCATGTGGTAGAAAAGCAAGAACCACATACTCCCAAATCTGGCACAACAATTCAGTGATTCATTCTGGCCGACACTAAGGTACATTTTTTATACTATAATGAAATCGGATTACTTAAGATACAATTTTACGTACAAATATTTCCTTACTCATTATGTAACTATTCAATCTCAGGGCTTTAGAATCCAAGCAACTTGTTTTGGAGATGACATTGCGACATTTGGTGCGCTATTACAAGTGCATAAATCATATTACTTTTCAAATGGCACCATCAAACATATTGAACCTTGATATAGAATTGTCGATAACAACATCCAGATCTTGTTAAATTCGAGATTATCAATTGAGCAGATCAGTGAGCCAATCAAAACACCAACTGAAGAACCATACAATTTCACCAAAATATCAAGCACATCAAGATTTTTGGAGACAAACATACATTTCGGTAGGAAAAAGATAACATGTCCGCATAAATGATTTACGTAAGATGGTATCATCTCATTATATATTCAAAAAAGCAAACAAACTAATCCCTCATGCTCAACTTTGACAGATATAGTTGCAATTGTCATATATGTTCTACCAGGTCGAACTATGACAAAGCACATAGATGGTACTTCAGCTCAAGTTCGAGATCTGCTACTCCTTGATGACTCGTAAGCTCATTGCAAGTTAGTGAATAGAAATTCAAATGAATTTAACCAAATCTTAATGAATACTGTTACACCACTAAATATATAAAAAGGAAAAACAAAAAAATAAAAGCATTGCATAACATATTTGTATTATGCTATTTCTTTTTCTTATTTTCAGCTTGTATCCTATCAAACTATCAACATGGGATGAATTTACTAGCAATGAGTTTGAGCAAATTACATACATAGCAGCCAATTGTTATTATGACCAAGCTAAGAGCAACAAAGTTTAACGGTAACTTAAAATTTCTTCTCTACCCAACAACTTTGTGTACATTATTGTTTGCTTAGTTTGTGATTAATAATATGTTCCACCAATTGTCACACTAAGATACATTAGTTCAAATACAAAATGTGATGGAGTTTTCTCATTTCTATTTACATTTCAATTTCTCATTATAATTAAAATTACAAAAATAAAGTATAACACTTTGCCTAAACTACAATTTTCCTTCTTTTTATTTTCCCCTAAAAATGTATAACTGCTTTTATTAATATTATTGGTGTTGTCTGGTCAGAGCAGTTGTCTAAATTAAAACAGGTTAGGTGGGCAGGTTTGGAACCTCTTTCCTTGATTTCTTTATCTTCTTGGTCTTTTGCACTACTATTCACTCCATTTTGTGTCTTTTTTCTCTATATGCATAGCCAAGTTCTTTTTTCAAACAAAAAAGGAAAAAGATGCCATTATTACTATTCACCCATAAACTTACCTAGAAGAGCATCTTCAATGGTGTTTGCTAAAATAGCATTACCATTGCTATAATTTGAAGTTATAGCAATGGTACTCTAATGGTTCACTTGCTATTTTAGCAAATCTCAACCAACTTTCCCTCCAAATTTGTAGGCATTGTTTGGATACAGGTTTTTCAATGATTTTTTTTGGTTTATTTTTGTCTTTTGTGACCTTTTTTTATTGTTTTTTTTAAAAAATTATATATTTATATTATTCCCAACTAGACAAATATAAAAATGTTATGTTATTTACTGTTTAAATAGCATAACATTATATAAAACTTACTTTTTCAAATACAATTGTTTTATTTATAGGCTGCTCCCTGTCAACTACCCCTGCAACTAAATTCATTTTCGACACCAGTATTCCAGAACTCCATGCTCTACAAATCTGGTATATTCAAAACAATATTTCTAAGTTTCTAATTTCAAACTACATAAACTAATACCTACACCATTTGATACATGCAGGAAAGAAACTAGCCAACTGAAGATTGAAGAAATTTGTGCTCGCAAAGAAGTACTTCTTCATTCCTCCACAACACCATCTTCTGAAAATTTTGAAGTTGTTGATATCAATAGTTTGCCATCACAACAGGTATATTCAGAATGCATTTCACATTATCGAATATTGAAAACAAATCTATGTGTCCCCCAAAAATATATATAGATATATACACATACATATACACATACACATATACAGGTATATGCAGAATGCATTTCACAATATCGAATATTGAAAACAAGTCTATGTGTTGCCAAAAAATATATACATACATATACATATACATATACATGTACAAATACACATGCATATATACATATATACATACACAAACACATTAAATGCACAACTATTTTTATGACAATTAGGGCAATGTTTGGATCAAAGGCAAAATCAGTGAAGATCCGTTAACACAACGGCCATGGTATATTGCTTGCAACAAATGCAGTCGAAGCATCATTGACGACATATGAACAACATTCAACTGCTTAGAATGCAATGCAGATGCATGTATAGCAACACCAAGATATAAATCAATTTGTTATGTATTGTTGACTTACAATTGTCTAATTTTATATAATTTCTTTTATTTATGATTAATTTCTAAATGATTTTGAAAAAAATTGTTAAAATTTGTTATTATATGAGTTTTGAACTATGTATTGTTGAATTATAGTTGTCTAATTTGATATAGTTTGTCTTATTTGTAATGAATTTTTTTACTGATTTTGAAAAAACAAATAGTTAAGATTTTTTATCATAACGTGCATATGACACATCGTTTAAGAGCAATGAAAAACAAAAAAAATTAATATATAGTAGTCTGAAAATTAATTAAAAAAGACTGGCTCAAATGACAAGTTCAAATATAGGCTCGCTCAACCATCACATTATACTGTAGACATCAAATTATCACTATATTAATAAGCTCTACAAACCTAAACAGCCATGTAAGCATGCCAACTCAGAATTTATATTTACATGAAAATTTGTGTGCAACTTTATGGTATTCCACAACAAGATAAGTAAAGCTTCTCAGGTTTGAACTCTATTTGCTGAGTTTTTTTTTTTTCTTTCTCCTAGTTTGCCTTTTGTTTTTTCTTGCTCTTTTTTCCTGGTTTGTTGGGTTTTTTTTTCCTCTTTTTTTTTTTTTTTTTTTTTTTTTTTTTTTTTTTTTCTCTCTCAACATCAAGGTGGATTTGAACTGAATTTTTCAGCCGCTTTAGATTGTAAGTCCAAAACTTGTTTTTCAATTTGGTTTTCATCCTTTGCTTATTTCTTAGTTGATTCACAAGACTCTTTTTAAAGAGAGTTTGCAAACCTTTTTTTTTTTTTTGGGGGGGGGGGGGCTCTATTCAACATTATGTGTTCTTGAATGAAGATGTTTTTTAAATGTTTGAATACTTGTAGTTCTTAGGATATCTTTCTCTCAGTTATGCTATCAAATATTTAGTTCTTAAACCATTCACATTTCATGTTATTCTTTTTTTTTAAATCATTCACATTCACATTTCACATTATTCTATTC
Source organism: Camellia japonica (assembly GCA_030407325.1). Taxonomy (NCBI): domain Eukaryota; kingdom Viridiplantae; phylum Streptophyta; class Magnoliopsida; order Ericales; family Theaceae; genus Camellia; species Camellia japonica. The sequence goes on along the minus strand of JAPPVO010000031.1, from coordinate 192,623,273 downwards.
CCTTTATTTTTACACATTCCTAATCAATTGTGTTTGAATTTTTTTTTTAATCATTCACATTTCATTAAATTCAATGCCTTATTTTTTTCCACCTCCTCTTGAACTAATCTTGGTGGGTCACAAAAGAACACTTGTCATATACAACTTTCACTGCCAGTAGCTTTGTTAATTTTTTCTTAGGATTTGATCAAACACATGGTGAACAATGTATGGAAGCCAAAACATCTCAATCTATTAGTCAAACATATTTGCAAACACATGGTGGACCAATCATCTCACAACAAAACAAACACAGCATCCATAAAATAAGCCCAATGTATGGAAGCCAAAACATTAAATTTTATGTAGCTCAATTAATATATAACCAATCTGATGATGGCATACTACAGTTATTTATAAGCAATAAGTGCAAATTTATTTAAGAATGTGACTAAATACACTAGGTGGTGTCCAGAGAGTCCGGATCCTCGGCGGCCATATCCTGCGGCGGTCCATGCGGCGCCCCAAAACGACGTCATTTTGGGGCAAAATTTCAAAAAAAAAATACAGAATCAGATAAGAAAAAGAGGGGAAAAAAGTAAGCACAAAGGAAGAGAGAGGAGAATAACACATCTTCAAACAGAGTCCCTGGTTCAGATTTGGGTTTCAGATTTTGGCACTTTGTTGTTGTTGTGTTGTTGTTTTTTTTTTTTTTTAATATATCCTTTTCAAATTTCTCTCTTGCCCCTCTATTCCCAAATCTGAAACCCAACAGAGCCTGTTTCATTTCAGATTTGGGTTTCAGATTTTGGCACTTTGTTGTTGTTGTTGTTGTTTTTTTTTTTTTTTTTTTTTATAATTTATCCTTTTCACATTTCTCTCTTGCCCCTCTATTCCCAAATCTGAAACCCAATCTGAGAGACGGTGACAAAGAGTGGAAGACTGCAATAGACGGAAACCGGTGACCAAGAGTGGCGACGGAGAGCGGCAACGGCGACCCCTACGGCATTCTACGAATCCATTCCCAGATATGAAATAATCCCCCACTTTTATTTTCCCAGAGAAAGGAGAAGAATAACCTCTTCTTATTTGCCTCAACAAAAAATACACACACACACACATATATATATATATATATATATATATGTGGGTTGGTGGATAGTAATTTCTACTCTCTCCTTTTCACTCTTCCTTGCTTTGAAGATGGACACAACAGATCTTTTGTATAATATGCAAAGAAAGAAAGTGGTAGAGAGATAGAGAGCTGATTTTGTGTTTTGTTTGTATTTTTTTTTTTTTTTGAAATTTTGCCTCAAAACGACGTCGTTTTGGGGCGCCGCACGGAATGTCGCAGGAAAAGGCTGCTGAGGATCCGGACTCGTATCCAAGCCCCTTGCGCATGAGCCATCCCTCAAACTTTCATCAATAGTAACTACATATTCAACTTGAGAAGAAATATATGACAACTGCAAATATGACGACGAAGTTTTGTTGCACCAAATAAAAAATATTGTACATCAAGAAAGACAATGAGATAATTACTTACATTCTATATAATTATTATGATATATTTAACTTCTCAAAAATATATATATATATATATAATGTTGCTCCTCCAATGTATAATATTAGTTATTCCTATGTTACTAGGCGTTCTTCATGTTCAATAGAGTTTAACATTAGCATAACTTTTACTATAAATTTTTCCTAACTATTTCATCCACATTAATAATAAATTTTTTATTCTTATTTTGTAGAGCATTTTGCATATATCATTAAAAAAAATTATTAAGTTAACTCGACAATTGTAATCTATTCAATTGATCAAATTTATCATAGAAAAATGAAATATCTATTTCCGAATTGATTTAAATTTTTTAAACATTATATACATTTTGCCCACAATAGCACGACCCCATGTGGGTTTGATTAATTAGATTGCATTATCAAATTTACTTGAACTATGCTTACCTTGTCAACCAACTGGTTTTGCAATGAATGATTAATCTTGAACGGTTTGATTTCTTGGTTCACTTTATTTCATTCCTATTGTAGATTTCAAATTTCTTAAAAATTGAGCTCCAATTTTCTTATGCACCTTATTTCATTCAAATATCTTAATTTGATATAGATGCTGTGTGAGTGATTTTCCGATCACACTGCCCACCTTAGTAATTCAGCTATAGAACACAGGCAGAATAGATGACACCCTGCTGTCCTGCACAGAAAGAGAAGGCTCCGGCGATGGTTCTTCCACCCGGGGGCACTCCGACGATCAAGTCAGTATATCTCTCAAAGATAATCAATAGTGCTAAAAACAATGCTCAAAGTATCAATTGCGTACCTTAGACCCATGGGGATGCCTCTCTTTTATAGTTTACTCAATCCTAGTCTCACTAGAAGCCTGACTTCTATGGACTCCAATTCAGTACTTACTTTAGATTTCTTAAGAGATAAGGATAAACTCCCTAAGAGTATTACCCTTATCCATCCTGAAGTCTTTCTTCATCCTAGGACTCTTGTCCCTTCTCCGCTTATCTCGGATTCCGGTATTCTCGCAGATAACCTCGGCAACTCCGAGATCACCTCGGCATAACTACCACGACACGTGACACCTCGGCTGACACGTCGGCGTCACCTTGCCACGTGTTGGTACTCAGAAAATATATCCCCACAACTGCCCCCTAGGTTCTATTACCTCAGTATTCTGAGGTGATGGAACCTATATCGTTCCTCTTTCTAGTATGTCGGCAAAAGAACTCTTCAGCCGAGATCATTCATTTTTAGGCCGACATGTCTTCTTTCAGGAATAAGAATTCCACTGAACTCTTTTACGCGCATGAGCTGTCATGCATCACTTTTCAACCGTTCTACTTACGTGTTTCATCTTCATTGGCTCGTGCCTGTGACGCGCTTGTAAGCCGTCTTGCATCTGTCTGCGCCGTCTGACGCATGCGATATTCCAGGCGTAATAAATGCTTCTATTTTTGCCACCGTTTCAAGTTTTTTGACAAAACTTTTGCCTCTTGCTTTTGTCTCTTCACTTTTGCAATCGATTTTACTTACTTTCTCTCTCTCTAAACTCTTTCCCTTGAATCTGCCATTGCTCAAACCTCAAGCTCTGCAACTGCTATCATTCTTCCATTCCAGTGAAGCTTTCGTCATTCCGTTATGTCTGCAACCGTTGTCTGACTTCAGCAATCTTTATACCGGCTTCATTTTTCCTGGTAAGCCACCGTTCCTTTCGTTCTTAACGCCTTCGATATTCTTCATTATTAGTTTGCCATTACTGTCTTGTTCAAACATCTATCTTGCGAACCACATATCTAAATACTTTAATTTTGCATTTGTCCATGTCTTGAACACTTGCACTGTTTCACCACTTTTTTGTCACTGTTCTTGACCCTATATCTCCTGTATTCTTTATACTTTTGAGAACCCTACCTCTGTTCTTGATTCTAAAACTTCATTCTTTGTTTCTTGTTTTCTATGTTTCCTTCCAGATCTGTGCCCCCAATCTTTGCTTTCATAGATTCAGTTTTGGGATTTGTTTATAGAACCTACCAATTCATAGGAAAAACTGAAACAACCCTTACCAATATTTACCTAGGTTTTGCCGAGGTTTTAAAAACCCTTTAAGAACATCCCCTTTCTGAAGTCGAATACCTTTACGCCGACATTATGGGCATGTGGAAACATAGGGTAGATACCCCAACCAAACTTGAATACTTTAGGGAAGAGTTCACCATTCCTGCCGACGTCCATCTGAGACTGGCTGGGGATGACGACTCTATCATGCCTACAGATGATACGATGCCCTTTCCCATTGTTGCTTTTACTGAATGTGGACTTCGGCTTCCACTTAATCCCTTTTTCGTGAAGTTCTCCATTACTATAAGTTGAACCCCATGCAACTTACCATTAACTCTTATCGAGTGATTAATGGTATTATAGCCTTAGCCAAACAGGAAAATGTTAGGATAACTTTAGCTGATATTCAGTACTGTTACACCATGTGTGCCCTCAATCTAAAAGAAAAAGGCTACGTCTATTATCTTAAGCCGAGGTCTACAGAGTTCAAAATTGTAGCCGACCTCCCAACTCCAACAAGGGGGCTGGAGATGACTACCTCATTACCTCGGGAAATTGGGAGTTTGCCCAGACGAGGATGCCCATCTCTACCCTCTTCCTCGATCAGTTAAAGAGGGCAAGGGTAAGAGCCCAGTGTCAATACTTAGTTGTTTCTTTTCAAGTCCTCAATACTCTGTCTGTTTCTAATGTCTGTTCTTCTTGCAGATGTTCTTAAGCCACCGAAAAGCTTTCGCCAATCCTACGTCTCCAGCAAGGATTTGAAGAAGCTTTTGGACTTGCCAGTCCAGAAAACGAAAGCGCCTTTGCTTCTTAACTTCATTCCAACATACAAGTCGATTTTGCCCGACGTCCCTAAAAGGAAGAAGAAAAGCCTTTCTCCACCTTCTGCTACAACCCAAACTGTGTCTGTATCCCGAACAGATCAAGGATCAACATCGGATCCAGCTGATCAGCCATCAACTTCGGCTCCATACTTGATCCCTGTACCTGAACGGAAACGTCGACGAAGACTTGTCCGAACTGCTGAGATGGGTCACCCAAAACCTGTTGCTGAAGATCTCCTAGCCGACCTCCCTACCAATGTCGATGATCAACCATCGCAAACCATGCCCCCACGAAGCCGAAAAGAACCAAGAAAGCTCAGTCAAAGGCCAAAGTAACTCAGGTTGAATCTGAGGACACTTTGCCTATTTCTAAATTGGCTGAGAGTAAGAAAACTTCTTCTATTTCTGCCAAAAGGTCTGCTGAAGCCTAACCCTCTGAGTCCACAAAGTCAAAGAAGCCGAGGTCGTCCTCAGCAACTACCTCGGAGTCCAAAAAACCTGATGTCCCTTGGGCCCCCCAAATTACTTTGGAAGACAGGCCAATTATGACCAGTGAAAGCGCCGATGACATTAATGTCGGCGTTGCCCTCAGTACGGTGCTGCTTCTTCCTGGCGATCTGGAGCGAAATGCCGGGTACAGTGAGTACGAGAATTATGCTCTAATGCTACAGCACTGTAACGTGCCCGAGGGGTACCCACGCGTGTTAAACAGTTCGGACTCCCGAGATCTCTTTGATCTCAAGTCTCACGAGCACAATGTGAAACGTAGACAAGAGTCCAGATTTGACAACTTTTATTGAAAATCCATTTTATTGCAATTTTGTCAAAAATGGACTGCGTCATCAGATTTCAGAGTCGCCACCTAATATTTTGGGAAATTAGGAAACCCATGACTCGGTGCCAAGGCCACTGTTCGTCGTAACCAAGGATGCTTGGCTCGGAACCTTAGGTATGAGAGGGGAAGGTCAATAATGAGCACCCTCGCTCACCCGATCAAAAGATCGGCCTCTACTAAACCATGATATGACTTTTTATTTTCTTTATATGTTCATGTTCTGATTATTGAATAAATCCTAAAATTCACTATGTGAAGCATACAAGTATAGACTAGTTTGCTCAAATTGGAACAATTCAACTTCATGTTTGTTTTTCGAAAAGGGTTTGAATTTGCCACTTGACAAAGTGGGCTTAAAGTTTGTGAATTTGCCACTACAAAGTGGGCTTAAAACGTACAGTCGTTGAATCATTCCAATTCAGGCAACAAGCCTTTATCCACAGGCATTCAAACAGTTTATCATTTAATCAATTAGCTTCATGGTAGGATGCTAAACATAATAAGAAAATCACACACAAATGGGATGCTAAAGCATAAAAACTCACAGATTTACCGACGTCCCTCGAACAGCTACAAAACAAAGTTAGTAAAATATGCATGATCTTATATACAGAATCCTAATGCAATTCACTCATGAGATGTACTAAAGATTCGGCTTCTAAGATATGGCATGTGAATCATTGCAAAACATGTGATAGCGCATAAAAACATGAGATAATCAATTAAAGCATAAAGATGCAAATTTAGCCGAATCTTAATGCATGGAACATGGATGTAAAGCAGGGATATGCATGGCATGTCAGATATATACATATGCACAGTTAGAGAAAGTGATTAAAGAATGGGATAGATAAGAAGCGGGGTGGGGGAATTATTACAATCATTTTAAATATTACATATCCAATGAGAGAGAGAAGGGAATAATAAAATAAAATAAAATCTCACAAAACACTCAAAATAAAAATAAAATAAAGAATAAAATGACTGAGGGACACACCTTGTGTGGCTAAACACCCACTGATAAAACCCATATTAAATCCACAAATTGAGCCCACGTACTTGAAGCCCATGTAAAACCAACTCAAGCCCAATACTCAAAAACCTTATTATTCTCAAACCCATTTGGTTCTGCTTCCAACATTTGAAGAAACCATTTCTTTCCTCCCAACTGTAATGAGCAGGCTTATAAGGACCCTCAATGGGGATACTAATGTAATCAGATTGGTCCTTGCTGAGCTTTGTGGGCCTAGTTCCAAGCTTCCCAAGGTGAAGTGCAGCAACTTTCTCATCAAGGTGCTTGGGCGCAATATACACCTTCTTCTCATTCTTGCCGATACTCTTCTCCTTCCACAGCCCAACATGGGTACATTCCAGGAATGGCAAAAGCCTTCTGTTAGCTCCTTTCATCACTTAGTATCGATATGCAACAACTTCTGCCAGAGTATTCTCAGGAGGACATGATCCCAAACTGATCTGCTTGACAGCTTCAATCTGAACTGCTTCAGGGTCCTCATTTGCACTCAATTCCAAGGCCAATTGTATTTGATATTCCTCTGTATCCGGATTATCCTTCGGGTTGTTAGAACCTGAATCACACCTTGCAGCTTCCAAAACATCATCCACTCCACCACTACTAATTGATTCAAGGGTTTTCATTCTCTCCCCTCTCATCGCGTGTGAATCAATCATGTATCTGCATGTGTGTGATGTGTGTGGAAGGAGAGAGAGGGAGTGAGATGGCAGTATGTCTTGCCGAGAGAGAGAGAGAGCTCACTGTGGGTGGAGGTAGAGAGAGTGCAGGTCCGTGTGCCGTGAGTGCATGTGTGTGAGAGAGAGGGAGTGAGATGGCAGTGTGTCTTGCCGAGAGAGAGAGAGAGCTCACTGTGGGTGGAGGTAGAGAGAGTGCAGGTTTGGTTGCGTGTGCTCACAACCGGAATGAGTGCGGCTACTATTGCGGTGGTTATTGGCAGTGATCGGAGTGGTTGAGTTAGCCACCGTTGACGGCGATGCACCAGCGACGGCGAATCACGATGATAATGGTTGGTGGTACAGGTGGGAAGATAACATCGCTAGAGTAGCGACGGGATGAGGGCAGTCAGCTCTGTCTGGGTCTACATGGGTGTGTATGGGTGTCTCCATGTGTTTTTGATGATGCTCCCCTCCTCCTCTCCCCAAGCCGAGAGAGAGAGAGCCACCCTCATGCATGTGTTTTCTCCTCTTTACATTTTTAACACCCCAAAACTCTAGAGAGAGAGAGAGTGAGTCTAGTGTGTATCATGCATATGTGTCTGTGTTTGGTCTGTGATGGGTGTTGTGGCTACTGGGTGCGTGTGGCTGCTGCCGTGTGTTTGGTTGTGATGCATGGGTCTGTGAGGTGTGCTGTGTGTATAGGTGGTGTGGTGGGTTTGCCGTGGCTGTGTTCAGATCAAGCCCCATGTCAGTGTGCCGTGTGTATGCATGGTGAGTGTATCAGTGGGTGAGGATGGCAGTGTGCATGAGTGTTGCTGCTGTGGTGTGGTGAGAGTGGATGGCGTGTGTGTCATCGTCTCCTCCATCTCTCTACCCGTGTGTGTTCATTGTAGAGAGAGAGGGAGAGAGATGGCAGTGTGCATGTGTCCCCCCTGTCCATGTGTGTGCATGTAGGTGTAGCCGTGTGCATGCGAGTGTTGGTCCTCCAACCGCGTGTGGGTGAATCTGTAGTGTGTATGCTGGGTCTCCCCCCTCTAAACCGTATGTGTATGTGTGTGGGTGTCTTGAGTGTCTGTCTTCGGTGTGTGATCTGTGTTGTTGTGAAGCTCAGTGTGGTGAGTGTATCTGATGGGTTTGTGGGTGTGCATGTGTATGTGTTTTTTTTCTAACCCAGTGCCTCACCTCCAACCCTCTTATTTTATTCACTCCTTCACCCTCTCATGCTCTCCACCGAACCCAGCAGCCCCAAACTCTCCATCATGTATGTCGTGTATCTCTTTCTTTTTTCCATTATTCTCCTCCACAGCTCATCTCCCACCCACTCACTTCTTTTTTTTGAAAATGCTCTCCCTCACAGCTCATCTCCCACTCACTCACTTCTCTTTTTTGAAAATGCTCTCCCTCACAGCTCATCTCCCACCCACTCACTTCTCTTTTTGAAAATGCTCTACCCCATCTGTCTATCTTTTCTTTTTTTTCTTTTTGTTAAACAAAACAAAACATCCCCCATGTGCCACTCTTCCTACTGTTCATCACTCACCGCCCCCATTTCTTTTTGCTTTTATTATGCTCCACCCATTCTTCACTACCTGACCATTCTTTTCTTTTTTTATTTTTCTTATTTTCTATTTTTTTGTTTTGTTATTGTCATTTCATTTTTTTTTCTTTTATATTTATCAATATAAAACACACCTAAAACAAATATACACACATATAAATTTATATAAAAATATAAAATACTATAAATTAATAAAATATTAGTGATGGCCAAAATGGGTGAGGTTTGGAATTAAAGCTTCAATTTGATTTTTTGGCTGAGAAATTCATAAAGTGGCATATTCCAATTTTCATCATGGGGTGGTCAAAACAAAGTGTCCAAGTCTTAGGGCTGGTCAAAATAGGGTGTCTACAAGCACTCAGTTCAAGTAAGTGTTCCTGCTTGGTACTTTTTCTTTCTTTCTGTTTCATACTTAAAATATTTTCTAATACTTCTGTTTTCTTTCAGGCCATCCAGCATGCCCATTCTTTTTCAATGCAATCGTTTAAGAATCGAGAGAAGTTGACCGAGATGAAGAGGGAGTTTTCTTCCCTTCAGAAGTCCAACAAAAGCCTTCAATTAAAAATGAAGAAGCTGGAAGACCAGGCCGAGGCTGCCACTAAGGCCCAACAGATAGCCGAGGAAAAAGCTGAATCTACCGAGGCCATAAGGAAGGTCGCCGAGGCCGAGAAGAGAGAGGCTGAGGACAAAAAGGCCCAAGCTGAAAAGGAACTTCAGGAGGCCTTGGCCACTAAAGACGCTAAAATCAAAGCGACCAACGAAAAGGCCTATGCTCAGGGAATGGCCGACGTTACAGAGGAATACAAATTACAAGTCAGGCAGGCATGCAACAGGGGCTTCTTGTCACGACCCAAACCCGGCCCTATGGGTTTAGCACCGTAACCGGCCAGTAATCCGTGATTACCGAAGGCCTGCTTAACAGTAATACAGTATAATAGAGTTCAGGGCCTGGCGGAAGCCAATACAGTAATTAACTAGTGTCCATTGAGCTGTGGAAATCTGTATGCCAAAAACATTTTTCATGCATTCATACGGTTCAAAACAGTACAGTCAATACAATCATACACATCATTCAGTACGGGGACTAACCCCTCAACAATAGTGCAGTAAACAGTAAACAGTCTATACAATCCGTTAGGTCAATACAAAACAGTGAGGAGACCGATGGGAAAAACTTAAAACAAAATCCCAAGGCCATCACACGGCAACACGGAACCTCACGGTGAGGCACATAGGCTGGCTTGACACAACTGGGGACCAACCCACGCTCCTAGCTCTGGTCTGGCTGCTGAGAACCTACATATATATATAAACAGTGAGCTAAAGCCCAGTGAATAACATAATGTATAAAGAGGTTAAGAATGTAATGTCCTTACAGTAATGAAATCAGTTCATTTCAATCAATATTACGGTTGTTCAGTACGATAAACAGTCATATGTGGTACATCCGTTAGCATAACAGTAACAGTAGGTCAAAAAGACCGAACAGTAATGATGGCCAGTCATTCAGTAAACAGTATGGTTCCACAAGGGAACCGACAGAGATCTCTGTAACAGTAACAGTCAGTAACAGTAGTGCTAAGGATGCCACAATACAGTTCAGAAATAAAGGACATACATTCATTCAGTAAATAATTCTAGTTCAGTAAACAGTTCAGTTCAGTATTCAAAAGATAGTCATTTTGAACATATCTTTACACAATTGTTACTCACAGAGATTGGGCTAGTAGCAGCTAGAGCGCGTCCCCGAGAACCAACCCTAAACAGTTAACAAATAGAACCCACACTAAGTTTCACAGTCGGAAAGGGTGATAATTAAATCCCTAAATTTCCTCGGTGTGGTTCTACGTCTAAATCCTCATTAAGATGTCTTAAACTAGGCCTAAGAATGCCTAGGATGAGATGAGGATGCAAAAATACAGTTGGAAAGCATTTTTCAAAAGTTGCTGAAAATAGGCTCTTCGCTCGAGCGAGCCTTCCTTCGCTCGAGCGAGCTTCAAAAATCAAAGGCTTCGCTCGAGCGAATAATCCTTCGCTCGAGCGATCTGATGAACAGTAAAAGTACTGGTTGCTCGATTTTTACGCGCGATACCACGCTCAATGCTCGCTCGAGCGAGCTTGCAAAACCAAAGGGCTCGCTCGAGCGAGGAATCCTTCGCTCGAGCGAGGAAGCCAAATCTGGAATTTCCAGATTTGTCTCCCAAGTTCGAACCAAGCATTCAACAATCCAAAACTCAACCTCTTGGGCCCAAATTCTGGAAAATACAGCCACATTCAATATACAACAAGTTTCAAAAGCCAATTTACACATGCAAGGGCCAAGAGTTGGTCAATTAAAGCCATTTTCAAACCCATTTTCAAGAACACTTTCAAAACATGCAATGCATGGGTTTTAATCCAAATTCCAGGTTCAAATCTTGCTCCAATGAGCTCAATAGTTGGAAAACAAACTGAAAACATGAACTTTAATAGAAACATGAGCATGCATGTACAATCCATCATGAATTCAACTTCAAAAATCACCAAAATGGGCATGCATGCATGAATTCAAGCAATATTCAACCTCTATGCACTAAATCATGGCTTGATTCTACAATGGAACCTAGAACATGCAAGATGGAGTTCAAGACAACAAGAAGGAGATGAATATTTCTTACCTAGGTTCAAATTACAACTCTTGCAAGCTCTAATTAGCAATCTTTGTTATCAATCTTCAAGTTTCTTAGCAAAATCAAGCAATACAAGAAGGAAATCAAATTTTCTCCCTAATTCTCCTCTCTTGGTCGGCTAGAGTGTAGAGATGGCTGATGATATGTTTTGATTAAGTGCAAACAAGGTCTCAAATGACAATAATAAACAAGGCCACTCAATGGCATTTCCGTAATTAAGTCAAACTTGACAATTAATTCATTTAATTCTAATTTAATCATTCCTAATCAATTTTCAGATAAATATACCATTAAATCAGAATTATTCCACTGATCATGGAACACTAAACGGTTTCTAATTCGGCCGCCGATAAGGCCTTCAATTAGCAATTAAACACACGAATTCAAACAGATAATCAATCAATCAAACAGATGCAATATTCAATTTAATAAGTAAACTTATTCAATTTCAGTTTTGATTTCAATCAGTCTATTCAGTACTTCAGTTAATTCAATTATCAGTCATTATCAATTCAGTTTAACAGTAATCAGTATGTAATTCAGTGGTTATTCGGTAATCAGTACGAGGGTTGTTACAGTCTCCCCTCCTTATAAGGAGTTTAGTCCTCTAAACTCGAGTTACCTTCAGTTTGGAAGAAAACAGGATTCAGCGGGAACAACTCAGGATATCGCCTAGCCATGTCATCTTCCCTTTCCCAAGTAGCATACACACCACCGTGGTTTTGCCAGTCAACTTTCACTAGCGGGATCTCTTTGTTTCTCAGTTTCTTGATCCGTCGGTTTACAATCTGTATAGGCCGTTCCTCGTAAGTGTAGTCATCACTCAACACGATACGAGTAGGCTCAATCACGTGAAATGGATCCCGGAGATAATCTCTCAACATCGAAATGTGGAAGACGTTATGCATATGCTCCATTTCAGGAGGAAGGGCAACTTGATACGCCACCGGATTGATTTTCTCAATCACCTCATACGGTCCGACATACCGCGGCGCTAACTTGCCTTTGACTCCAAAACGAATCTGGCCTTTCATTGGTGTCACTTTCACAAAAACGTGCTCACCCACTTCATATTCTCTATCCCGTCGTCTAACATCCGCATAACTTTTTTGTCTACTCTGTGCAGTTTTCAATCTTTGCTGTATCAGTTTGATCTTTTCAGTCGTCTCAGAAACAATTTCAGGCCCAAGCAACGGCCCATCTCCAACTTCTGCCCAGCAAATTGGAGATCTACACTTTCTGCCATACAACGCCTCGAAAGGCGCCATACCAATACTCGAATGGTAGCTGTTGTTGTAGGCAAATTCAGCCAACGGCAAATGACTCTCCCAGTTTCCCTGAAAGTCAAGGACACACATTCTCAGTAGATCCTCTAAAGTTTGGATGGTCCTTTCTGACTGTCCATCTGTCTGAGGATGATAGGCACTACTCGGCCTCAATTCAGTACCCAATGCAGTCTGTAGGCTTTGCCAAAACCTCGATGTAAACTTCGAATCCCTGTCAGAAACAATAGACACAGGCACTCCGTGCAATCTAACAATTTCATCAATGTAGATAACAGCCAATTTATCCGCATTATAGATTGTCTTGACAGGTAAGAAGTGTGCAGTTTTAGTCAGTCTATCAACAATAACCCAAATTGAATCCATACCTTTTCTGGAGCGAGGTAATCCAACGATAAAATCCATCGTGATATGCTCCCATTTCCACTCTGGTATGGGTAAGGGTTGCAGTAAGCCTGCGGGTCGCTGATGTTCCGCCTTAACTTGTTGGCAATGGAGACACTTGGACACAAAATCGGCAATTTCTTTCTTCATTCCCGGCCACCAGAAATTCTGTTTCAAATCTTGGTACATTTTTGTGTTCCCCGGGTGAATAGACAATTTTGAATTGTGGCCTTCTTGGAGAACTCTTCTTTTCAATTCAGTGTCATTTGGTACACATAGTCTATCTTGAAATTTCAGTACATTGTTGTCAAATTTGAACCCCGGTCTCGGTTTAGAATCTTTTTCTTCAATAACCTTTTTCAAGAAATCATCCAGTTGCTGTTTCTCCTTAATCTCTTCAATCAATGCTGGTTGAGCAGTAATGGCAGCTAGGGTTCCACCTTGTTCTTTCAAGACAACTTCAATTTCAGACTTTTCAAGGTCACAAAGCAACTCCTTCTGTCCAGTCAGCAAACAGGCTAAGTTCCCAATCGATTTTCGGCTCAAAGCATCGGCAACGGTATTGGCTTTTCCCGGATGATACAGAATCTGTAGGTCATAATCTTTGATCAGTTCAAGCCATCTCTGCTGTCTCATATTCAGTTCTTCTGGGTGAAGAAATACTTCAGGCTCTTGTGGTCGGTGTATACTTCACATGTCGCCCCATACAAATAGTGACGCCAAATTTTCAATGCAAAAACCACTGCAGCAAGTTCAAGATCATGGGTTGGGTAATTCTTTTCATGCGGTCTCAACTGTCGGGAAGCATAAGCAATAACTCTCCCATTCTGCATTAAAACACATCCCAAACCCTTATGAGAAGCATCGCTAAAAATAGTGTAACCATCTGTACCTGAGGGTAGAGTAAGGACCGGTGCAGTTACAAGTCGAGTTTTCAATTCTTGGAATGCTGACTCCCTCGGGTCAGTCCAGTCAAATGATGTCCCCTTCTGTGTCAACTAAGTCAGTGGTAAGGCAATCTTGGAGAAATCTTTGACAAATCTCCTGTAATATCCAGCCAATCCCAAAAAGCTTCGGACTTCGGTTACATTCGTTGGTCTAGGCCAGTTCACTACAGCTTCAATTTTCTGCGGATCAACAGAAATTCCGTCTCTGCTAATAACATGCCCCAAAAACATCACATGATCAAGCCAAAATTCACATTTAGACAGTTTAGCATACAGTTTCTGTTTTCTTAAGGTCTGTAGGGCAAGTCTTAGATGGTGTTCATGTTCTTCAACAGTCTTAGAATAAATCAGTATATCATCAATAAATACCACAAATCTTCTTAGTGCCGGCTTGTACTTCCAAGCTTGCAGCGCCCAATGGCCACGTCGGCGTTCCATTGAAGCCGACCATCGGGCCATTTGATTGCTCCATGTCGTCTGGGTGAAGGCCCAGCTCCTTGTAACATCTAACATACATGATGTCACAAGAGGTACCTTGATCTATCAGGATGCGCTTCACTTGGCACTCCCCAACCTGGAGGGATACTACCAAGGCATCATTATGCGGATGCTGGACAATCTCTAGGTCGGCTTCGGTGAAGGCTATCATCGGTCCTTGGCACTCTTCAGACCGAGGTCTTTTCTGTCCGACCTGGTTCACGTGCTGTAGGTGTTTTACTTTTTGGGTCTCCCCGCGTATGTCGTTTTCGTTCACCTTTGAGTGAATTACATTAACCACCCTAGGTCCCCCTGCCTGTGGTTGCTGTGCTGGGGGAGGCGGGGCTGCTGGTGCTTGAGGCAATCTTGCCTGTTCTTCTCTTGTCCTGGCTTCATCGACAAGGTCCCTCAGATGGCCTTGCCTTATTAAGTCCTCTAAGTGTGCTCTTAAGGCTCTGCAGCCCTGAGTTGGGTGCCCCTCTTCATTGTGGTAAGCACAACGCCTACCAACGTTCCTTCCCATGTATTCCCCTGGGGCCTTTGCTGGTGCTCTGAAATAGGGTTGATTTCGGATTTGATCCAGGACTTTGTGGACCGGGATTCGGAACACAGTCGTCACTGCCTGTTTACTCCTCAATTCTATCTCTGTTTTGTTAAATCCGTTGTTACCTCGGCCTCGCTTCGACGAGCCGTTCCCTTTTTCCTGTTTTACCTCCTTATTCCCCGATGTATCCTCCTCGGCTCTGGCATATTTCTCGATTCTTGCCATGAGCTCTTCCATGCTTTTTGGCAATGTCTTTGCCAAAGATTTCCGTAATGAACAATCATCTTTCAGGCCGTTCTTGAAAGACACGACCGCCACTTCTTGGTTGCATTCGGGTATTCGATTGAACACCTCGTAGTATCTTTTTGCATAGGCCCTAAGGCCTTCATCCTTGCTGATCTTCAGAGCCATCAATGCGTCCACCCTTAATGGCTGCAGCTTGTTTGTCACGAACCTGGCCACAAACATCTCGGCCAGGCCTTCCCAAGTCTTCACGCTTCCCTTTGGCAGTTTGTGGAACCAATCTGACGCAATCTCCCCAAAGGACGAGGGGAACACTTTGCAGAGTAACGGCTCGTTTCCACTGTATAATGCCATTGAGTTCAAGAATAATCCAACGTGGAAGTTAGGGTCTGACTTACCATCGTATATTTGAAATCTCGGCATACTGAATCTCTTTGGTGCCTCAAATTTGTCCAGTTCTACCGAGAACGGTGTCCTCGGCTTGTCGGGTGAGGTAACCTCGGCTTCAGCATTCTGTTCCTTCCTCTTGAGGTAATTTCTCAAGTCTTCTTTACTCCTCCCCGAAGCTCGGCTATCTTTGGACCTCAGTCTTTTCGGTATACTACTTTCGGCCTCGTAGTGGGCCCGTTTTGATCTTTCTCCATGGGTTATGTCAAAGCAGAGCGCTTGCCCTTGGACATGCCGATGTTCTTTGTGCTCTGGGTCCTTCGTGTGATATGTCCTTTGGGACTTCTCTTGTCTCGGCTCCTCTCGTCCGACTCCCCTGGAAGGAGGGTGAGAGTGCCTTCCGCTCCTGGTGTGCTGAGGAGCTTCGGGAATTGTTTTCCTTCCTTCCTTCTAGGTATTAATTACTGGAATCGGCGTGTCCTGTAACGGGTACAGTGGCTGCATGACATTCATGAAGTTGACGACCGACTGCAGGTCTGCCAACTTGTCTGCCAATTCTTTCACTTCATCATCCCTCTGTAGGCACCTATCCCTCCATACCTGGAGGTTATCTTCGTTATAGTACCTGCTTTCGTCTGTCTTCTTTGAAGTGTCGCCCTCCTGGCCGACGTCTTTTCCTCCGTGCCCCTGGTTACGAGTTTCTGTATTGTGGTTGTCCCCTTCGACGTCAAGGTTGATAGGTCTGTTACTCCTAGTAGGAGCGTCGTCCCCAATCTTTTCTTTCTATCCGTTACTGGCCATCTATTCGTCTTTCTTTCCCACAGACGACGCCAATTTGAGTGAGTGATTTTTTGATCACACTGCCCACCTTAGTAATTCAGCTATAGAACACAGGCAGAATAGATGGCACCCTGCTGTCCTGCACAGAAAGAGAAGGCTCCGGCGGTGGTTCTTCCACCCGGGGGCACTCCGACGATCAAGTCAGTATATCTCTCAAAGATAATCAATAGTGCTAAAAACAATGCTTAAAGTATCAATTGCGTACCTTAGACCCATGGGGGTGCCTCTCTTTTATAGTTTACTCAATCCTAGTCTCACTAGAAGCCTGACTTCTATGAACTCCAATTCAGTACTTACTTTGGATTTCTTAAGATATAAGGATAAACTCCCTAAGAGTATTACCCTTATCCATCATGAAGTCTTTCTTCATCCTAGGACTCTTGTCCCTTCTCCGCTTATCTCGGATTCCGGTATTCTCGCAGATAACCTCGGCAACGCCGAGATCACCTCGACATAACTACCACGACACGTGGCACCTCGGCTGACACGTCGGCGTCACCTTGCCACGTGTTGGTACTCAGAAAATATATCCCCACAGATGCGTAAGAACATAAATAACAGACAATAGTGGCACTCTACAAGTCCCTATATTTGGTGCTTACGCAGAAAAACTAATAGGCCATTCTGTAGAAAATTTAAGCCAATTTAGCACAAAGGCAAGTGTTCTACTATCCTTATCATCAAAATGAGAGGGCCCACAAATATGAATAGAATGAAAATATTATCCACATACTTTAACATATTGTAAATTGTAAACTAACACAATAAAATTACATTTTATATGCAGGCTCGCAATGAAATACTAGCTGCAATGAATATCAACTGCAAAGAAAAAGAATATTACATTAAGCTTACTCCAGCAACCACAGGTAGCAGCTTATCTGGGACAAACAAGTGGACTTTCAGACAAGTAGAAGATATCTAATTCTGTCACTACATCTTATATACAGACATATCTACATATATATGTTAATAGTCTACTCATAATATATATATATATATATATATATTAATATTATTATATATTATAACTAGACATATTTGTGTATATGTATACTAGCACTCTACTCCTAATATGTGTGTGCTTCATGTTCTCTTTAATGAATGAGAGAAGTAACTGCTGTTATTATATATTCATATGCTTGTTGCTCATTTCCTTGTCATTTTGGTGTTTTGTTTTGGGGTGCTAATAGAAATAGGAGCTATTTGGCTATTGTCGATTTTGCTTTGAACATGCTTATGCTGCTGCAAATATAGCAGAACACTCATGCAAAATGCTTTCTTGAAGGGACAATCTGTGGCTGCTGGGAGTTTGGAAGTGTTCCATTCTTTTATTTTTGTTGTCATTTATCTTGTTGGACTTGTAGTGACATTGCAATGGTGATCCTATTACAAACCATTAAAGTGTCAAATGGAATGGCGCCCACATGTAGCGAATTTACTACAAACTACAAATTTTAAAATGATTGTTTGTTGATAGTTTTTATTTTTTATATCTTCATTTAAAAATTTACTCCTGGTTCTCCGTATAATTTACTTTTCTTGTTGTTATTAACATAACCAGTAAACCAGAAATGAAATCTCTTATAATTTATTTTCCATAATTTATTTTTGTATTCCTTCATTTTTATTATTTGTTCTTTGCTACTGGTTCATTTTTGTATTCTTTGCTTTGATTGATTTGTTCTTTCATTGGAGATATATTATTAGGAAGCTTGTAATTTTCTAACATGCAATGGCAACATATATATGACATTATACTGATCCAGGAAACGTATTACAGCAAACCTTGCAGCCGACTGAACAATGATTTTCCACAAGCATCAGAAGATGAAGTGCTTGTAGCAGCCAACTAAACAGTTTGTTGAGATATTTTTTCGTGTGAATTTGATTTTTAGTTGTTTGGAGAATTGTAGTGTTCCCCATGGCAATACTGTCTTAGTAATTTATGAATATAATTTTTATGGCATGTTTTTAAAAATTGAGATCGTAGAAACATGAGCTTCTAATATAGCTACACCTAATTCCGGACCGGTTAATGCAAGAACTATAAATAAAGGACCAAGATCTCATATGAAATATAAAAGATCATTCATTCTACACTTGTAGCTTTTTCTTTTTTCTCTTTTTGAGGTCAACTTTGTACAATAAATTTTTTTCCATAGTCAAGTACTTTGGTTCACCATATAAATATCCATTTGGCTTTTATCAATCGTTATTCTTCTGCACAACATTTAACTCCACAACAATTAAACTATTGAGCTGGATTTGGGGAGTAAATCCAAACCTATTAGCTAGCAACACTTACCATTTTGCAAATTGGGTTTAAATTTCTGATGCCTGTTCAATACCTTATGTGTGAGTAATTTTCCGATCACACTGCCCACCTTAGTAATTCAGCTGTAGAACACAGGCAGAATAGATGGCACCCTGCTGTCCTGCACAGAAAGAGAAGGCTCCGGCGGTGGTTCTTCCACCCGGGGGTACTCCGACGATCAAGTCAGTACTCAATATCTCTCAAAGATAGTCAATAGTGCTACATTTACTACTCTAAGCATAAATTGCGTACCTTAGACCCACGGGGGTGCCTCTCTTTTATAATTTACTCAATCCCAGTCCCACTAGAAGCATGACTTCTATGGACTCCAATTCTGTACTTACTTTGGACTCCTCAAGAGATAAGGATAAACTCCCTAAGAGTGTTATCCTTATCCATCGTGAAGTCTTTCTTCTTCCTTGGACTCTTGTCCCTTATCCAATTATCTCGGACTCCGGTATTCTCGCAGATAACCTCGGCAACTCCGAGATAACCTCGGCATAACTACCTCGACACATGGCACCTCGGCTGACACGTCGGTGTCACCTTGCCACGTGTTGGTACTCTGAAAATATATTCCCACAACTTAAGTTCATTGTTTTCTAATAAAAATTTTCATTTAATTTTTTTTTGTAATCAAATGGCAAAATCCTCTTGATGTAATTCTCAACTATTGTTCATTAATTTTCTTAAACTAGCAGTTTTCAAATCATTGACAATAATGTTGTTCCCAAAAAAAAATTATAAAATTATAACTTCTAAATATTAATAGTTATAACAATATAAATATTTTAAAATTTTCTTTTCTCTTGTATATATAAAATTTTATAGCAGAATTTTTACACAATTCGGCAAAACAATATTCTAAAATCACAAAACATAATATATGATTGAAACTTTCATATTGGAACAAACTGTAAATTTTTCAAGTGTCATTCATCCATCAAATAATTTGTGAAAAATGCATAAAATCATTCATTAGACATAAATTTAATAAAAATTAAATGTGACGTAAAATTTCATAAAGAGTTAAACACCAAATTTCCAACAAGCATTCCAAACAAAAAAAATTGAAATAATAAAGTAATTCCCTAAAATATTCCAATCAAATTAACATAAGATATACATCAAACTACCATTTTTATATAAACTCTTCTATACTTACCTATATTCTATTTAGTCAACTTTGTTTTCTTGTGGTCCAATATTGTTTTTTAGATAATATAGTTACCAAAGTATATTTAATAATAATAAAGTAAAGCACACGTTAAAATTCACATTCATTTTTTATTTTTGTAAAAATAAAAAAAAACAATAAAATAAAATAACTTAAATATAAAGATTAAATTCTCAAAAATCAAAGACTGAAAATATTAACACTTATAAAAAAAAGAGGAAAAAAATCCCAATAAATCCACCTATATCCAAATATAATGAAACATTATAATAAAACATTATTATTTATTTATGAATAAATTACACTAATGATTTCTATAATTTGGTCATTGTGTCACTTTTGTCCATAACTTTTTAATTATGACACATTTAATCTTGAATTTTAAATCTTGTTTCAATAAGGACAATTGAAGATATCATTGCTCAATTTCAAGAGTAAAGTCGTCAATTTGATAAAATATAAACTAATTTGATAAAAATAAATGTCAAAAAAATAATTTTAAATGTTTAAAAATTAATTCTACCCATTAAAGATAAAATTATGTAAAATTTATAAATCTTTTAGACATTTATTTTATTTTTTTACCAAATTAATTTTTATTATATGTTTAGATGATAATCATGTAATGAGTGGTTATTAGACTTTTAATGTGTAATCGATATTTTAATATATGAGATATTTTTAGTTTTGAATTTTTTAATTTAATGGATTGGTTTAATAATGATATTAAAGTTGTTGCCATTTTGACTTTTGGAAAAATAAAAACTAATTTAATGAAAATCAAAACAACCACTCATTGCACGATCATCATCCAAACACATAATAAAAATTAATTTAGTAACAAAAATAAATAAAATATATTTAATATATGAAATGTTTTTAGTTTTAGATTTTTTAATTTAATGGATTGGTTTAATAATGATACCAAAGTTGTTGTCATATTTGATAGATTGGCTTAATAATGAATTTCAAGCTTCAATTACAAACAGATCGACAACAACCTGCAACTTACCACCAGAAGCTTTTCAGATATACTACTGCTATATTTCCAACATCGGTGCTTCATATCGGTGCTTTGCTGGACCTTTGTGCTGACCTCTTCATCAATTCGTGTCACCTATACCACGGCTGCTGAGGTAATGGCTTCGCACCCACGTTTGTTCCTAAAGTCCTCAGCTATTAAGAGATGTAAATTGTTCAATTTCATTGCTGGAAATCATCATCAGTTTTATTAAAGAAACGGAAGAGGTATTGTGACACCCGAATGTTTTAAACTTAACATTACGACAAATAGAATTCAGAAATTAAAAATAATAATAATAATAATAATAATAATAATAATAATAATAATAAAATAAGTATATATATATACATGTAGTGACAATAATAATAAATAATAATAATAAATAAATGCATAATTTAGGAGATTGAGAATTTTATTGTTAAGAAAATACGTTGTGAAACACCACACATTTAATGTTTTAATAAGTGGTAAGTGGTGATTTATAGTTGGGTAGTGATGTTTTTAGACGTGAACCTAACTTATTAATATACGTGATTTTAAGAATAATTGTGGATTACCAAAGAAGATAATAATGTTTAAAGTGGTAAAGTGGTCAAAATAAGTCAATGGTCAAAGAAATAAAAAGATAAAATCAAACAAGTTCATAAATAACAAGATAAGGGTAGACCGGAGACTACACGCGTCAATTTACGGACTCCGTAGCTTGTTATCCAAGAGTGTCTTTCCTATAAATAGAGAAGGTTGGTATGTTAAGGCAACGAAAGATAAATAGAGAGTAGGAAAGGGAACGGCTCGGGTGAGAAGCTTGAGTGGAAAGGAAGAATAAAGGAAGTAATTTAAGGTGAGTTATATTATACCTTGAGTTACCAAAAAATATTTTACTTATGTTTTGACTTACCAAAATCTATTTTATATAATTTATGTTTTATTAATATATTAATAAAAGTTATGTTTTATAAAAATTTCAGCTACGTGGTTTTATTTCTGAACCCTATTTGCTTAAAAGTGAAACCCATGGATATGTTTGTTTTACTTTTAAAGAATATTTGGCTATAACCTTATATGAAAATATGTTTTGTGAGTACCACCACGGGAGTCCCATGTCTTGGGGGACTTAAATAACCATTGGCTAGTGGTTGACCACTTTGTGGTCCAGTGTTTGTCACGGATCCATTGACCAGTGTAGTGATTGTCACTTAGTGATGTACCGTGGTTACAATGATTATTTCAGTTTCTGGCACTTAATTAATTTGTGTATTCAACTCAACTCAATTTATGTTAATGTTTTAACTTAAATAAATACCCATGGCCATTTTGTGCCCCTACACTCATAGTATGATATTTCTCACTCTGCTATGTGCTTATAGCTGTTTCCCTTTTCAGGTGACGAGGTTTAGCAGAATCAAAATGGAAAATGAATCGCTATGTTATTTTGTTTCCTATCTTTTATTATTAGACTCTTGTATTACAATGAAGTTCAAGTAACTATGTTTTAGTTCCTTCTAAATAAACAGTTGGTACCCAGTTATTTATTTTAATTTATTTAATTTATCCGCATGCGTTGTGTCACGACCCAAACCCGCCCCTATGGGTTTAGCACCGTAACCGGCCAGTAATCCGTGATTACCGAAGGCCTGCTTAACAGTAAGACAGTATTACAGAGTATAGGGGCATGGCGGAAGCCAAAACAGTAAATAAACAATGTCCAATGAGCTGTGACAGTCTGTATGAAAAAAGACTTTTCATACATATATACACAGACAGTACAAAACAGTATGTACAACATTTACAATCATTCGGAACAGGGACCTAATCCCTATTAAATAGTACAGTAACAGTCTATACAAAACAGAACAGAAATGGGGAACTAAAACACTCCATAGCCTTAGCTCGATAGGCTCGGAACCTCGCAGTGAGGCATAGTGGTTGGCTTGACAAAAAGGGAGTCTAACCCACGCTCCTAGCTCCGGTCTGATGCCTGAACACCTACATATATATATAAACAGTGAGTTAAAGCCCAGTGAATAACATAATGCATAAAGAGGTTAAGAATGAATGTCCTTTCAGTATTGAAAACAGTCAATTGATTCAGTATATCAGTCATAACAGTCATATGTGGTACATCCATTAGCATAGCAGTACAGTAAACAGTAGGTCTTAAAAGACCGAACAGTCAATGATGGCCATCAAACAGTAAACAGAAGTTCCAAGATAGGAACTGACAGAGATCTCTGTAACAGTAGCAGTAACAGTAAACAGTAGTTGCTATGGATACCACAATACAGTTCAGAATAGAGGACAGATATTCAATTAGTAAACAGTATCAGTTCAGAAACAGTACAGTTTAAACAGTCACATTTGAACATATCTTTACACAATTGTTACTCACAGAGTTCTGGGCTATAAGCAGCTAGAGCGCGTCTCCGGAAGCCAACCCTAAACAGTGACAGAACGAACACACACTAAGTTCACATTCAGGAATCAAAGACTTAGTCCCTATTCAGACTCGGTGTGGTTCTACATCTATATCCTCATTAAGATGCCTTAAACTAGGCCTAAGAATGCCTAGGATGGAATGAGGATGCAAAGATGCACTTTAAAAGCATTTTCAGAATTTTCAGAAAATAGGGGATCCGCTCGAGCGCAGGTTACCCCGCTCGAGCGTAAAGGCAAACAAAATACTCCGCTCGAGCGGACTGTAAAACATGCCAAAAGTACTGGATAGGTGAAATTCACGCTCGATTGGGCGCTCGACACCCGCTCGAGCGTAAGACACAAGGTCACGCTCGAGCGTAGATTACCCCGCTCGAGCAGACATCAAAATAGTGCAAAGTACTGAGAGCATGAATTTCACGCTCGAGCGCCAGTCACCCCACTCGAGCGTGAGTTCAAAATATGGAATTCCCAGATTTGAACCTCAAGCTCAAATTCAACCTTTGATGCATCAAAACCAAACCTTTTGGGCCAATTTTCCAGAAAACATTCCAAAACTCATAGTTTAACATGATTCAAAGCTCAAATGTAAAATCAAAGCCCCAACGGAAGATCAATTGAACCCATTTTGAAACCAAATTTCATGAATATGAAGAACATGCAACCATGCATGAATTTAACCAATTCAAAGCTTGCAACACTTGCTCTAATGAGCCAATTCTTACAAAATCAAGTTGAAAACATGGCATAAACATGAACATGCATATGGGATTCCAAGAACATTAACTTCAAAACTCAAGAATGGCAACATGCATGTATGGATTAAGCTCTTAATTCAACAACTTGAGCTAGTTCTAGGCTTAATTCACTAATTTGACATGAAACATGGAAGATCAAGCTCAATTCATAAATAAGAGGGTAATTACTCTACCTTAGGTCTTGAATTACAAGATTAACAGCTCAATTTAGCAATGGATTCCTCAAATCTACCAAGTTTCCAAGCCAATTCTCAAGAACTCAAGATGAACAACTCAATTCCTCTCACTCTCTCACTCTAGTCGGCTAGAACAAGGAAATAGGCTGATGAAATGTGTTATGTGATCAAGTGTGTGTAAGGCTCAAATGTTTAGATGATGGGCCACTTAAGTGGCAAAATTGTGAATAAGGCCAACTTGCAATTTATCAATAATTAATCTAATTTAATCATACCAAATCACATTTTAACTGAATATACCATAAAATCACATAAATTACGATTAACACAAAACATCAATTAATTTCAGATTCGGCCGCCGATAAGGCCTTCAATTTGCAGTTTAAAGCATAAAACATGAACAAATAATTTTAACAGTCAACAGATAGACATACAATTAAACAGATATACTCAATCAATTTAGTTCTAGATTCCAGTCAGTCAGTTCAGTATTTCAGTTGGTTCAATTACTTATCATAATCAGTCTCAGTTTAGCAGTAATCAGTAGCGTTATCAGTGATCAGTGGTGAGGGTTATTACAGTCTCCCCTTTTTAAAAAGAGTTTAGTCTCTAAACTCGAGTTACCTTCATTCTGGAAAAAAACAGGATTCAGTGGAAACAGTTCAGGATATCTTTTAGCCATGTCATCTTCCCTTTCCCAAGTGGCATACACGCCACCATGGTTCTGCCAGTCAACTTTCACTAATGGGATCTCCTTGTTTCTCAACTTTTTGATCCGTCTGTTTACAATCTGAATAGGCCGCTCTTCATAAGTGTAGTCATCACTCAGCACTACACGAGTAGGCTCTATCACGTGAAAAGGATCCCGGAGGTAATCCCTCAACATAGAAATGTGGAAGACGTTATGCATATGCTCCATTTCAGGAGGAAGCGCTATTTGATACGCCACCGGATTGATTTTCTCAATAATCTCATACGGTCCGACATATCTCGGCACTAACTTGCCTTTGACTCCAAAACGAGTCTGGCCTTTCATCGGTGTCACTTTCACAAATACGTGATCACCCACTTCATATTCTCTGTCTCGTCTTCTGACATCCACATAACTTTTCTGTCGGCTCTGTGCGGTTTTCAGTCTTTGTTGTATCAGTTTCACTTTCTCAGTCGTTTCATATACAATCTCGGGCCCAAGTAAAGGCCCATCTCCAACTTCTGCCTAGCAAATCGGAGATCTACATTTTCTGCCATACAATGCCTCAAAAGGCGCCATACCAATACTTGAGTGATAACTGTTGTTGTAGGCGAATTCAGCTAAAGGCAAATGGCTTTCCCAGTTTCCCTGAAAATCAAGAACACACATTCTCAGTAAATCCTCCAGAGTCTGGATGGTCCTTTCAGACTGGCCATCTGTCTGAGGATGATAGGCACTACTCAGTCTCAGTTCAGTACCCAATACAGTCTGTAAGCTTTGCCAAAATCTCGATGTAAACTTCGAGTCCCTATCAGAAACAATGGACACAGGCACTCCATGCAGTCTAACAATTTCATCAATATAGAGTATAGCCAATTTGTCCGTATTATAAATTGTTTTGACAGGTAAGAAGTGAGCAGATTTAGTCAGTCTATCAACAATAACCCAAATTGAATCCATACCTTTACTGGAGCGAGGCAATCCAACGATAAAATCCATAGTGATATGTTCCCATTTCCACTCCGGTATGGGTAAGGGTTGCAATAAGCCTGCAGGTCGTTGATGTTCCGCTTTGACTTGTTGGCAATGAAGACATTTCGATACAAAATCAGCAATTTCTTTCTTCATTCCCGGCCACCAGAACTTCAGTTTCAAATCTTGATACATTTTTCGTATTCCCCGGATGGATAGAAAATTTTGAATTGTGGCCCTCTTGCAGAACTCTTCTTTTCAGTTCAAAATCATTCGGTACACACAGTCTCCCCTGAAATTTCAGTACATTGTTTTCAAATTTGAAACCCGGTCTCGGTTTAGATTCTCGTTCTTCGATGATCTTCTTCAAGAAGTCATCCTGTTGCTGTTTCTCTTTAATCTCTTCAATCAGTGCCGGTTGAGCAGAAATAGCAGCTATTGTTCCACTTGTTCTCACAAAACAATCTCAATTTCAGATTTTTCAAGGTCACAAAGCAACCCTTTCTGTCCGGTGAGTAAACAGGCTAAGTTTCCAATCGATTTCCGGCTCAGTGCATCGGCAACGGTGTTGGCTTTTCCCGGATGGTACAAAATCTGTAGGTCATAGTCTTTAATCAATTCTAGCCATCTCCGCTGTCTCATGTTCAGTTCTTTCTGTGTGAAGAAATATTTCAAACTCTTGTGGTCGGTATATACTTCACATGTCGCCCCATAAAGGTAGTGACGCCAGATTTTCAATGCAAATACTACTGCAGCAAGTTCCAGATCATGGTCGGGTAATTCTTTTCATGCGATCTCAGTTGTCGGGAAGCATAGGCAATAACTCTCCCATTCTGCATTAAAACACACCCCAAACTCTTATGAGAAGCATCACTAAAAATGGTAAAACCATCCGTACCTGAGGGTATGGTAAGAACCGGTGCAGTCACAAGTCGAGTTTTTAACTCTTGGAATGCTGATTCCCTCTGGTCAGTCCAGTCAAATGATACCCCCTTTTGAGTCAATTGAGTCAACGGTAAGGCAATTTTGGAGAAATCTTTGACAAATCTTCTGTAATATCCAGCTAATCCCAAAAAGCTTCGGACTTCTGTAACATTTGTTGGTCTAGGCCAGTTCACTACTGTTTCAATTTTCTGTGGATCAACTGAAATTCCATCCTTGCTAATAACATGTCCCAAAAACATAACATGATCAAGCCAAAATTCACATTTAGACAGTTTAGCAAAAAGCTTCTGTTCTCTTAGGGTCTGTAGGGCAAGTCTCAGATGATGTTCATGTTCTTCTCTACTTTTGGAATAAATCAGAATGTCATCTATGAATACAATAATAAAGTCATCGAGGAATGGTTTAAAGATTCTGTTCATGAGGTCCATAAATGCAGCAGGTGCATTGGTAACTCCGAAAGGCATAACTAAAATTTCGTAGTGTCCATACCTCGTTCGAAAAGCAGTTTTATCAATGTCTTCTGGTTTAACTTTCAGCTGATGATATCCGGATCTGAGATCAATCTTAGAGAACACTTGAGCACCCTGTAACTGATCAAATAAGTCGTCAATACGCGGTAATGGATATTTATTTTTCACAGTTACCTTGTTCAGTTCACGGTAGTCAATACATAGTCTCAGTGAGCCGTCTTTCTTTTTCACAAACAAGACAGGTGCGCCCCATGGTGAAGTACTGGGCCTGATGAACTTCTTATCTAATAGTTCTTGCAGTTGCACTTTTAGTTCTTTCAGTTCAGTCGGAGCCATCCGGTAAGGAGCTTTAGATATTGGCTGTGTACCCGGAATCACATCCACGGTGAACTCAATCTCCCTATCAATCAAATTCCCTGGCAAATCATCTAGAAATACATCTGGGAATTCTCCGACTATAGGAATACTACTCACATCAGTTTTAACATCAGTAGATACAGTCAACACAGAGCACAGATATCCCTTACACCCTTTTCTAATCAATTTAACAGCTTTCATAGATGAAATCAAATACGGGGGAGGTACTACTCCAATCCCGTCAAATACAAATTCGAGTAAACCAGGTGGACGGAAAATCACTTGTTTAGTTACACAGTCAATAGTAGCATGATATTTTGTTAACCAGTCCATTCCCAATATCACATCAAAATGATCAATGTTCAGAGGCAGTAAATCAATATACAGATGCATATCCCCAACAATAATTTCACATGCAGGGTACATATAAGCACAAGTTACAGATCCCCCAACAGGTGAAGATACAGCTAACAGATAATTCATGGGTTCTAATGGTCTATTCAATTTTCGCGAAAAGCATGCGATACAGATGAATGTGTAGACCCCGAATCAATCAGTACATAAGCATTTTGAGTACAAATAGAGAGGATACCTGACACAACGGTCTCGGTATTCTGTACATCTCCCGGTACTAGGGCAACACTCGGCCCTGCCTCATCGGCTCTTTCCCGGTAACTTTGGGGTTAGGCTTTGGTGTAGCAGTTGATGCTGCTGCGCTAGGTGCAGCTTTACTATGGCCCTGAGGAGTGGAAGGGCAATCTTTGACCATGTGGCCCACCTTGCCACACCTGTAACAAGCACTAGAGATTTTATAACAAACTCCCTTATGATTCTTACCACATTCAGAACAGGGCGGTATGGAACGGTTCCCTTGACTAGAAGTAGTCGTTGACCCTGTATTTTACTTTTTGTTCAACGGGTTATTTTTGCCTTTCTTGAATTTCAAACCTTGCCTTTTACCACGCCATTCAGACGCTGGTGTTTCAGTTTGTTTCAGTGCCTCAATGTTTGACTCAGCCATTAATGCCCGGTCAAGAACATTTACATAGTTCGGTAGCTTTAAAACATTTATTCTGTCCAGTATTGCAACATTAAGGCCGCCTTCAAATTTCCTAGCCTTCTTGTAATCAGTGTCCACCATGTGTGGTGCATGTCTAGCAAGTTCGGTGAACTTTGTTTCATATTCAGCAACGGACATAGTACCCTGTCTCAGCTGTTCAAATTCAGTTACTTTTCTGTCCCTGACACACAGAGGGAAATACTTTTCGAAGAAGGACTCCTCAAACTGAGCCCAAGTCACAACTGTGTTGGTGTCACGGACTAGCATCCACCACCTTCTCGCCTCTTCTTGCAAGGTAAAGGTGGCCAACAATACCTTATGTGCCTCAGAGCACGGAAACACTTCGAACAATTTTTCTGTCTCAAGAACCCAAGCTTCAGCCTTTAGCGGCTCAAGGCCTCCCTAAAAGGATGGCGGTTTCATTTTGCTGAACTTCTGGGTGAGAGCAATTATATCATCATTCACATTCTACTCGGGTTGTACCGGAGGAGATGGGGGCTGTTGGTTCTGCTGTTGCTGTTGCCTTAAGGCTTCAGTTAATAGTTCAACAGTTATTTCCAGTCTTGCCATTCTGGCCTCGGATGATTCAGTTTCATTAGCAGTGCTTGTATTATCCATTTCACTACATGCAACATGGTAATAATAAACATAGGGAGTTGCATACTTTAAACACTTAAGCATAAGCAGTTATATGTTTAAACACATTAACACATATTCATGTCATGTCCACACACACTTTTCATGCTCATGTGATGCCCTAATTGCTCTTCTAGGACACCCTATAGCTCATTTGGACACGTGTGTGCGGTATAACTCGTGGTTAAATATCGCTCTGATACCACTTTGTCACGACCCAAACCCGCCCCTATGGGTTTAGCACCGTAACCGGCCAGTAATCCGTGATTATCGAAGGCCTACTTAACAGTAAGATAGTATTACAGAGTACAAGGGCATGGCGGAAGCCAAAACAGTAAATAAACAATGTCCAATGAGCTGTGACAGTCTGTATGCAAAAAGACTTTTCATACATATATACACAGACAGTACAAAACAGTATGTACAACATTTACAATCGTTCGGAACAGGGACCTAATCCCTATTAAATAGTATAGTAACAGTCTATACAAAACAGAATAGAAAGGGGGAACTAAAACACCCCATAGCCTTAGCTCGACAGGCTCAGAACCTCGCAGTGAGGCATAGCGGTTGGCTTGACAAAAGGGGAGTCTAACCCACGCTCCTAGCTCCGGTCTGATGCCTGAACACCTACATATATATATAAACAGTGAGTTAAAGCCCAGTGAATAACATAATGCGTAAAGAGGTTAAGAATGAATGTCCTTTCAGTATTGAAAACAGTCAATTGATTCAGTATATCAGTCATTTAGTCATAACAGTCATATGTGGTACATCCATTAGCATAGCAGTACAGTAAACAGTAGGTCTTAAAAGACCGAACAGTCAATGATGGCCATCAAACAGTAAACAGAAGTTCCAAGATAGGAACTGACAGAGATCTCTGTAACAGTAGCAGTAACAGTAAATAGTAGTTGCTATGGATGCCACAATACAGTTCAGAATAGAGGACAGATATTCAATTAGTAAATAGTATTAGTTCAGAAACAGTACAGTTTAAATAGTCACATTTGAACATATCTTTACACAATTGTTACTCACAGAGTTCTGGGCTATAAGCAACTAGAGCGCGTCTCCGGAAGCCAACCCTAAACAGTGACAGAACGAACACACACTAAGTTCACATTCGAGAATCAAAGACTTAGTCCCTATTTAGACTCTGTGTGGTTCTACATCTATATCCTCATTAAGATGCCTTAAACTAGGCCTAAGAATGCCTAGGATGGAATGAGGATGCAAAGATGCACTTTAAAAGCATTTTCAGAATTTTCAGAAAACGGGGGATTCGCTCGAGCGCAGGTTACCCCGCTCGAGCATAAAGGCAAACAAAATACTCCGCTCGAGCGCGAGTTACTCCGCTCGAGCGGACTGTAAAACATGCCAAAAGTACTGGATAGGTGAAATTCACGCTCGATTGGGCGCTCGACACCCGCTCGAGCGTAAGACACAAGGTCACGCTCGAGCGTAGATTACCCCGCTCGAGCAGACATCAAAACAGTGCAAAGTACTGAGAGCACGAATTTCACGCTTGAGCGCCAGTCACCCCGCTCGAGCGTGAGTTCAAAATCTAGAATTCC
The DNA here is from genome assembly GCA_030407325.1 of Camellia japonica. Taxonomy (NCBI): domain Eukaryota; kingdom Viridiplantae; phylum Streptophyta; class Magnoliopsida; order Ericales; family Theaceae; genus Camellia; species Camellia japonica. The sequence goes on along the minus strand of JAPPVO010000031.1, from coordinate 192,592,430 downwards.
CAAATTTGAACCTCAAGCTCAAATTCAACCTTTGATGCATCAAAACCAAACCTTTTGGGCCAATTTTCCAGAAAACATTCCAAAACTCATAGTTTAACATGATTCAAAGCTCAAATGTAAAATCAAAGCCCCAACGGAAGATCAATTGAACCCATTTTGAAACCAAATTTCATGAATATGAAGAACATGCAACCATACATGAATTTAACCAATTCAAAGCTTCCAACACTTGCTCTAATGAGCCAATTCTTACAAAATCAAGTTGAAAACATGGCATAAACATGAACATGCATATGGGATTCCAAGAACATTAACTTCAAAACTCAAGAATGGCAACATGCATGTATGGATTAAGCTCTTAATTCAACAACTTGAGCTAGTTCTAGGCTTAATTCACTAATTTGACATGAAACATGCAAGATCAAGCTCAATTCATAAATAAGAGGGTAATTACTCTACCTTAGGTCTTGAATTACAAGGCTAGCAGCTCAATTTAGCAATGAATTCCTCAAATCTACCAAGTTTCCAAGCCAATTCTCAAGAACCCAAGATGAACAACTCAATTCCTCTCACTCTCTCACTCTAGTCGGCTAAAACAAGGAAATAGGCTGATGAAATGTGTTATGTGATCAAGTGTGTGTAAGGCTCAAATGTTTAGATGATGGGCCACTTAAGTGGCAAAATTGTGAATAAGGCCAATTTGCAATTTATCAATAATTAATCTAATTTAATTATACCAAATCACATTTTAACTGAATATACCCTAAAATCACATAAATTACGATTAACACAAAACATCAATTAATTTCGGATTCGGTCGCCGATAAGGCCTTCAATTTGCAATTTAAAGCATAAAACATGAACAGATAATTTTAATAGTCACCAAATAGACATACAATTAAACAGATATACTCAATCAATTCAGTTCCAGATTCCAGTCAGTCAGTTCAGTATTTCAGTCGGTTCAATTACTTATCATAATCAGTCTCAGTTTAGCAGTAATCAGTAGCGTTATCAGTGATCAGTGGTGAGGGTTATTACACGTTGTGACTACAGAATTATCCGAATTACATTATTTTTATCTTGTTACGATGCCGAGCCTTTGGGTATCGGGTTTGGATCGTGACAGGTATCCTCTGCTTCCCTTTCCAATTCAAAAATATTTCTTGTTGGTAGTGTATCTGTTGCTGTTTTTTTGATCTATGGTTATAGTTGTTGTTGCTTTTCATTCTCTTTCTCTTGTCTAGCATGACCACCATGTGTTCAACCATATGCCGAAATTAAACACACACATAAATTGACAATCAGAATGTCAAAATTTATGGTCCAAATCTGTCATACAGTTTAGTATGAAGGGACAGACCTTTAGAATGTGAAATTATTTTCCAAATCTGCGACAAGCCTTCACGCCGTCATGGTCTCATGCCTAACCCAACATTTATGGTCGTTCTGTGGGACACAATAGAGTTTAATTATGTTTTTATGCTGATGTAGAATACTTGAAGACTTGTGTGGTTATGCAATTGATTTATTTTATAGATTTATATTTGCCAAACCAAGTGTGTGGTGCTTTGATATGTGAACTCACATGACTCATACTATGATTTTATATCTATTGGCATGAAATCCCATGACTCATACTGTGACTCATACAGTTTAGCATGAAATCCCATAAGCAAGTCTTCACCAACCTTCAAGTCATTAACTCTGGTTTTTATCATTACAATAGAGAAGAACTATTCTTAATCTAAGGTTGCTTTTAAAAGGTTCTTATATTAAATTTTAACTCTCTATTTTTTTTTTAATATATTTACTCTATGAAGTTGAACAGACAATGTCTGAATCAAATATCTACAAATACTATGGAGTGTAGAGCTATTTAGGTGAAGGCAATATGTGCAACCACATCGCTTCCAAATCTGTACATATTTTGTCACAAATATGTTATTGACAAATTAGTAAGATAATTTCATTTACATTCATTAAGCCCCAACATCATGACATGGTTTTATGCTCAATTTTCTATGCTTAAATATTTATTAGCCACTTAGACATTGGGATAAGTTGTTTTGATTGTAAAGTTGGATTGATGAATTAAGGAAGTTTATGAAAGTGAAAGTGTATGTGATTTTGTTCTTGGTTTGTCGGTTTTTTTTTTTTTTTCATGGTTTGCTACGTTTTTTTTTCCTTGTTCGCCTTTTTTTTTTCTTGCTCTTTTTTCCTGGTTTGCTGGGTTTTTTTTTTTTTTTCAGCGTCTTTTTTTTTTTTAAAGGTGGATTTTAAGCTTATTTTTCAGCCGCTTTAGATTGTAAGTCCATAACTTGTTTTTCAAGTTTTTTTTTTTTTTCCCTTTGTTTTTCATTCAACTTGTTCTTGAATGAAGATGTTTTTCAAATGTTTGAATAATTGTAGTTCTTAGGATATCTTTCTCTTAGTTATGCTATCAAATATTTAGTTTTTAAACCATTCGCATTTCACGCTATTCTTTTTTTTTAAACCATTCACGTTCACATTTGGTTCTTAAATCGTTCACATGAACTAATTTTGCTTCAGTGAAATTATTGATTGTAAAGTTAGATTGATGAATTAAGGAAGTTTATGACAATTAAAGTGCATGTGAGAAATCAATTTTCACTGCCGGTAGCTTGTTCTTGCCATTACTATGTTTATATACTTCAAACCATGAGTCCTAATCCGTAAAAATTTCAATCACCAATTAATTTATGGCTCACAAAAGAACACTTGTCATATACAACTTTCACTGCTAGTAGCTTTCTTAATTTTTTTTTTAGGATTTGATCAAACACATGGTGAACAATGTATGGAAGCCAAAACATCTCAATCTCTTAGTCAAACATATTTGCAAACACATGGTGGACCAATCATCTCATAACAAAACAATAAAGATTGAATTGCTTAACCATAAATCACCCATCATCTATTTCTTTTGTTAAGTTCCTTAATAAAGATTTCCCCCCCCCCCCTTGTATAGAGACTAAAAGGTCACACTTTCATTGTTGAACAAACTTGTGACACCATCTACAATCCCTACACGCAAGCAGGTTAATAACACTCTTACCTTTTAACAAATTGTCTTCTGCTATTTCCTCTATAGTTTAACTAACACTTTTGTCATTCTTTCACAGTTGACCTAATTCTTCATATCACAGTTCGTCACAAAATAGCCAACATGGATAACACCAACTACACACCCTTCAACATTACCCAATATGACAATCATCACTACATCTTACAAACTGAAAATCAGTACACATATTACTCCAACACACATCTCCTACCTACCCAACTAACCACTTATATATCTCCAACCAATTATAACTATTACTCAAACATACCTACAACATCATACTCAAACCCATGCTATTATTACAATCCCGAGGCCTACTACACCTCTCCCAACATCACTATCTCTACATTGCAAAATACTAATGACCAACTATTACCACAAATTTACTTATCGCACCAAAAATCCACCATATCATCAACCGACTTCACTGAGCAACAACAACTTGTATATTGGCAACCACCAAAAGAAGGATGGCTCAAATTAAATTTTGATGGTGGAATCTATCCAAACAAAGAAGTTCCAGAACAAGTAGATGCCATTCGCGCAGGAATATTTCGAAACCACAAAGGAATTTGCGTTTATGCTTTCGGAGACACAATACCAATGAAATCTGCAGAATATGCTGAAGCATCAACTTTATGTCGTGGATTACAAATTGCAGCTGAAAATGAATGGCCAAAGATATGGGCAGAAGGTGATGCAAAATTCTTAATCGAAACAATTCTACACAATACACAAAGAGATTATTGCAACGTCGTATGGAAACTCACAGGCAACATCCGAAGAAGAAGACAGAATTTCAAAGATTGTAAAATCACCTTCATTCGTAGAGAAGGCAACTCTGCAGCAGATGCATTATGCAACCACATTAAAAGAAAATATGGGAATTTCGAATACGATGACAATACTTTACCACGCAAAATTAAAAATATTGTACATCAAGAAAGACAATGATGTATCTATACACATTACACATAATCACACTAACACAAAGTACTTCTTCTTCTTCTTATCTTTTGTAAACAAATCCCCACTATGTACCTACTATAATGTACAATGTTATAAAAAAAAACTACTGTATGAAGTGATATAGAAAACCTTTTTTTTTGATAAATTTTTCTTGGGCTAAACATGATATATGTGAAATATAAATGTGGTACACTAATAGAGTTATCATGAGATTCTTGATTTTTTTAGTACATGTAATTTTTCTATTCCACATATACCTCAAGAGGAATGACAAGCAAAACACTAATCAATCATAAGAATTTTATTTTTTTGAATGACACCACTAACAAAATTTTTGAAGTCACCACTAACTAGAGGCTTTTCATGGGAAATTTTTTTTTTAATAAAATCAATCAAAAATGAATCAATCTATAGTAATGTTTAATTATGACTCATAATAAATATTTTTTTTTTACTATAAATATAGTAAGATTTGGTTATAACCCATAATAGTGTTGAATACCCCCCCCCCCCCCCCCCCCCTTTGTGTTGTTACTCTAACAACCAAAAATTAAAATGAAGATAATATATCCTTCGCAGAAAACAAAAGGCCACTACAAGTTAATCTAATCAAGATAACATAGGGCTATCAATATGAATCAAATTATCATACTAACCACACAAAAATTTCATTTAATAGTCTTCAATTAGTTTCCTTCATATTAAAGACTAAGTCATTTGTTGCCATGCCATCCTTTCATAGTACTTCAAAAATACCAAAATCACATTCTTTAGGCATCACTTCTAATAACTACCAAAATCACATTCTTTAAGCACCACTTCTAATAGCTTCACAAAAAATATTTCCTAATTCCACAACATCAACACTAATTGACCAGTGGAAATGTCAATTATCAAATGTAACTCACAATAAAAATCAACTAAACTAGTCTTGCTTAAGCACTGGAAACCGAAGAACCCAATTTCACGGGTCAAATGGGACATCAAAACACATAAGAACCGAAAGAATACAATTCAATATTTAATATGAAAAGAGACTCACAAAATTAACATTTGTGTAAATGATATTGAGACACACGCTACAAGAACCCAATTCAGTATTTAATAATAGAGCAAGAAGCATTAAAACATCCTTCCAAGTATCTCAAATACCCAAAGGGCCTGTTTGGTAACCATTCCGTTTTCAGTTTATATTTACAAAAATTTAAAAACTGTCATAAAAACTTGTTTGATAATTTTTTTGGTTTATAAATGGTTGTCTCAGTTTATAAATTTGAGGAAAAATCGTAAACTCAAAAAATGAGTTTGCGTTTTCAGTTTTCAATTTTTTTTTTCAATTAATTTTTTCTTCAATTATTTTTTTTCAATTAATTTTTTTTAATTAGTTTTTTTTTAATTAATTTTTTTTCAATTAATCTTTTTTTTTCAAATATTTTTTTTCCCAATTAATTTTTTTTTCAATTATTTTTTAAATTAATTTTTTTTTCAAATATTTTTTTTCCCAATTAATTTTTTTTTCAATTATTTTTTTTAATTAATTTTTTTTTTCAATTATAATGTGTGTGATCTCATTGTCATAAATAATAAAAATAAATATAAATAGTTTAGGCTTGAACAAGCATATTTTTTAGTTTATGTTTTTAAATTTTTTTAAACATTTTGTTCAAACCAAACGCGTTTATAATTTATGTTTTTCTAAAAATAAACAAAAATCAGTTTATAAAATTTTTGTAAACATAAACAAAAAACGTAAATGTTACCAAATATTACCAAAGCATCTTACTCTCTTGTTTATCGAAATTCGAGAATAGATTAGCAATTTCTTATATACATATATATATATATATATATGATTATGTTAGTGAGCTTTCAATTACAGTTGGTTTTCAACAAAATTTGATGGTACTTGCAATTATAATCATAATAATAGATCTAAATTAATATTACGACCTTAACATTGTCTAAAAACACCCTAATAATACTATATATTGGAGTGTATTGTATTCTAAATCAACAATAGCGCGACTCCACGCGCGTTATAACAAAATAGAGAGAGTGCCCCTTATACATTAATATTAAGAAGTGTGTAAAAATTGTCTTGAAAATATATAAAAATATTAAAAAGAGTATTGATTTTAATAAAAGTGTATTGAATTTAGTAAAAAATATCTTATATTTTTTTAAAAAAATTTATCTTTTACTTTTACTTGTGTCCCGAATACTCGTTAACAAGTCCCTATTATTTATTATTATTAGTATTATTTTCTTTTTAGATTGGGCTTTTCTTTCTTATTTTTGTTTTTCAGAGCGTTTTCGTAATGCAGTAGCTTTTACAGCACCGATTGAGAAATCTGCTTATTAGGCCTCAAGTGACTGAGTTGGTGAGTTAAAACAGCTCGAGTTACAATTTACTATAATGATCCAACTATTTTATTTCTTTGTTTTTTGTTTTTGTTTTTGTTTTTGTAAAACTTTGAACTTCTTGACACTTTTTAGTAACATTTTTATGAATTAAAACGGTGAGATATTTTATTATTCGTAACTTATAAATTGTGGATATAATTTTTTTTTATATAAAATTAAAGGTAAATTATAAACTTATCTATTGAGATTTATTTAAAATATGACTTCTTATAATTTTGAAAATTACATTCTATCATTTGAAATTTATAATTTCATATCCAATGCCTTATTTTATTAATAAATAGTCTTGCTAATGAGTGCTCCTATGACCCAGAAAATAACAAAAGATATGTTAATCATGAGACATTTATTACTAAAGGTTCGTTTAGCATTGGCTTTTTTAGTCAACTTTTTTGTATTGGGATTTTTTTTAGCCTTATTTGGTTTTTGTTTTGGAGTTTTTTTAACTTTTGTGAGAGAAAAGTATAATGATTATCAATAAAAAATAATATTTTGTCTTATTGACTTATATAATATATTTTGTCTTTTTATGATTATTTAGTTCCAAAATATTAGCTAAACCATGGCTAAATTCAATACACTTTATGAATTTAAAATACTTCATGATCTTTTTTATACTTTTTCAATATACTTTTTATCACAGTTTCACTTGTTAGCATTTCCCATTAATAAATTATTAAGACAAATAATAATTTTTAATGATATCATAAATATATTTTAATTAATAATTCATGTAATTTTATTATTGTATAAAAGAACAGTTAGAAATTTCATTTTTTTGTTAATTCTGCTAAATAAAAAAATTATGACAAGGGATATTTGTAATTTTTCAAATTATAGGGAATAATTTATATTTAAAAAAATCTCAAGAGGTATATTTATAATTTATTCTAAAATTAAAATCAAACATAGTTTTATTCACACCGAATGTGAATAATTCATTTTTTCCTTTTCAACAGTAGGGACAGATGATTCTTTTAGAAATAAAAAATAGTAGTTATTTACACTTTATTTCTAGCATTTATGATGCTGTATATCTTGATTTCATCAATTATAAAAATATATTATATTTATTTCCTACAGGATCCTTATATAATGTCAAAAAAAAACAAAAAAAAATTATTTGTACGATTTTCATAGCTAAAGATTAATATACGAATTCACATTGATACTTTTTTGGATGTGGCTTGTACAAGGAAAAAGTGATATATTTTTATAATTGAAAATAATAAATGAAAATGATATTAGAGTATCTTTGTCAAACTAATTATTTGCATCTTTTAGCTAAAATAGTGAATAAGTCATTCACCTCGATCAAACTAGTTATTAAGTTAGCTATTTTAATTTTAATGATTTTGACTCAACAAATATAATTAGTGGTTTAGTCTAGCCAAATATTAAAAAATTATTACTTTTTATATTTTAAAATTAATTGTGTTGAATTTATAAAAAAAATTAAATTAAAATAAATAAAACAATATTAAAATAGTGTAAAAAATAATAGAGAATTTATTAGGTAATATATTAAAAATATATAAAATCAATATAAAAAATAATTTTTTCAATTAAAATATAGTGAAATTTATCACTAAGTCCCACCATAGGAACATGTGCTCCATTTGGTCCTACGCATTATCTGATTGATTCCGAAGTCCCCTTTGTGCGTGATTTGTTACCGGTACGTTAATGGGTGGTGCGTTGCCGAAAATACCCTCGCACGTTTGTTGGGATTGTTTTGTTCATGTTTGGTATGTGTAATCCTACGTATTCTGGATGTCGGAATTGTGAGACACTACAATTTCAAAGTGGGGGGAGGGGGGATAGGGTTGTTGGTCCAGTATACTAGTTAGAGAGAGGCGAAGTTTCTTTTCCACGCAACATGAACGTTGCCGTCGGCACGCAGGTACATCAAATATTACTTCACTGGTTACCGAACGTCACCGACACCGTCAATCGGTATGTTAACGTTTTGTTGGTCACATACCACGCATAGGAGAAACGCCACACATATGGGTTACGTTATGTTACATGTTTGTATTGTATCAATTCGTTCTGCTATTTTTGTCAGTTGACACAAACCGTCTCATGTGAAGGGGGGGTTAGTTATGTTCATAATGCTTTCGCGATCATTCATTAATCATTGTTAATGGCATATTTGAAATCGTTGAGTTCTTTTTCCGACATAGGATATGAACACATGCGAGTAATTTAATTTCAGTTTGTTCATTCTTGTGTGCACCTTACATCGTTTTCATAACATTTTATTGATTCACATTGCTGAGAACTATGTCCTGCTTTGTGTTTTACCAGTTTGATCTTCTGACCACTATCGCTTACTAATTAATTACCTGCCAAGTTGTTTTTACATGGCCACATGTGTGTTATTGTTTAACAATCTAGGTTTGTGCACAGATGGATGCCGTTATGATGCTTCTATGCTGTTACTGATCCACCAATGTAGCTTACGGTTTGCAACCGCCTTACCATTTTGCCACACTTGTTGATTTTGTCTGTTCAAAGTTCAACGGGCTACTCATGGGGGAAATACTATTGTTCTACAAGATCCCAAGACACAATAAATTTGCGTTGCAGAATGATATCGATATGCAGAATCTGGTATGTCTTGCTCATGTGTTCTGTTTACAACTGATCAATGTCATCCTCGAACAACGGCGGACCAAATTGTCCAGTCCCATTGTCAACGAACAGATTACCTCAAATCCCAGAGTGCATGATGGGATGAACTCACTAAATGGCCTAGATATGGATGACGAGCCAGACCTATTGCCAACATTCTGTCCACACACTGAAAAAGGTGTTCCTCTCAGCTCCATGGGCCAATGGATTATCTCATATAGGCCAGCATTTTGAAGGCGGAGCTTCTGAGTTCCGTATTGTGCTACGCAAATACGCTGTCGAGTGTGGGTTCCAGTTCAAACTCATTAAAAACAACTCAGTTCATATAACCGCTATATGTGCCATGAAAGAAGCAAAGGGTTGCACATGGTTTGTGCATGCACGGAAGTTGGAGGCAAATGGGTTCTTTTACCTTCACAGGTGGAATAGTCAGCACATATGTGGGGTAGCTGTACGAACTTCAAGCAACCCCCTGGTAGGGTTTGAATTAGTGTCTAATGTTATCGCGAAAAGCGTGCGTAGTAGGCCATTAACACGGCCTACCGAAATAATATTGGATTTGAAAGAAGATTACGATTTGGACATTACTTACCGTGTTATGTGGCTAGGTGTCGAGAAAGCAAGAGGAGAACTTTTTGGTGCTCATTCCATTTCATTCGATCAGTTGCGTTGGTACAACGATGCTGTAATGGAGCATAATCCCAGAAGCTACATTAACCTTGAGTATGATAACCACAACCACCGATTCATAAGGTACTTCATATCACTCAAAGCATGTATTGACGGATTCAACTACTGTCATCCACTACTTTTCCTTGATGGCACTTTTCTAAAAGGAAAGTTCAAAGGGTTCCTACTTGCAACCATTGCAAAGGACGGGAACGAAGGTTAGTGTCACAAATCATTTATGTCAAACTCTAACAGTAACATAACTTCCATTATGCAATGTACATTATGCTTTAATGTTACTCATTTCCATTTTCGCATTGTCATGATAGGTTTATTTTCCTTAGCATACACAATTGTCAACTCCGAAAACACCACAAACAGGTCTTGGTTCTTGCAACACCTCGCACAAGTGGTGAACGGGGACAAACCACTCACATTTATTTCAGACCAGAATGCGGGGTTACTTGAAGCAATGCCTACTGTTTTCCCTATCGCAGAACATGCATTTTGCCTTTAGCATTTGCAAAGAAACTTGAAGGACAAGATGCGATATTCGAACAATATGCATCGAGCTATCCTTGTAAGCAAGTTACGTCACTGTGCGTACGCACCAACAGTTACTGCGTTCAACCAAAAAGTCCAACGATTCCAGGAATCGGGCCGGGCAGTCGTAACTGAATTCCTACAGACTGCACATCCATAACACTGGGCAAATGCATTTTTTAGGTACGCACATTGAATACCCACAATCTTGTCACATGCCCATTGCACATATCACACCACCAACACATTGTTTGCAACATGTTCACACCTAATATGCACATGTGCATCATTGCAGAGGCAAACATTATAGGGAGATGTGTTCTATCACAGCTGAATCTTTTAACTCATGGATATGTGAGGCACGCAATCTCCCAATCACACGGATGGTTGACAGCATCAGAGCCAAGTTAATGCGACAAACGTCGAAACGTAGAGTGGCATCCCAAATTTGGACAGGTGTAATCTGTCCTAAAATGGAGTCCTGATTGGAGAAAGCTTTCAACAAGGACAGATAGTGGAAAGTTAGCAAATCTAACGCTGATTGTATGAGGTGCACTCATTTTTGTCTGTATCAGTTGACATCGGACGACACACATGTTCTTGTTTCCAATGGCAACTTATTAATGGTTTCCCTTGCGCACATGCTATAGTTGCAGTTTGGAAGAGTAGTAGGGATTTGAACGATCTAGTTGATCCTTACTTTCATGTGTCTGAATACCGTAATGTATACGCCCCTCCTATATACCCAATCCCTACTGTCATCAATCCAAATGAGTATGTCATCAACCTCTCTGCCATGAAATGTCCACCTGGCAGGCCTAAGAAGAAGAGAATACTTTCCAGAGGAAACACGTGCAACAAATCGCTGCGACAGAGTAGCTGCATGGGAAACCATAATAGGAAAACATGCAAGGAACCAATTTAGTATAATATCCTTGTCGCAGCGTACCTAATATTAACTACATTTACTATACGCATATAAGATGCGAAAACATTGCTACTACATATATGCGATGTCTATGCAAACTACTGTTTCCATTTCCTATAATAATAATAATGTGTGCCATCACACACAATATGAGGTTACACCATTCATAATTTCATACACTAGTGATTACGTTGTATCCTATACACACAATTCACAGAGGTGCACACCCTTGTTTGTTTCGTTTGAATGTCATCACATGGATTGTTTTTCATTTCACTTACCACCATTACGAATACCCGTACTCTTTGCAACCCTACAACACGTGTTACTGTTTGGCATTTCACAATTTCCCTGCCACCATGCATCGCTTTTCAATATCATCCCACATCCCCACACACAATCCGACGAAACACGTTTCTTGACACCGCATTTTCTCCCAAAATTCGACGTTCACAAATTACCCACGCCATGCACCATAAAATGCATCATACGTCAAATGTCGGTGTAAAATAACAAAAAAATTCAGTCATAATGCAAACAAACCGAAATGTTCATAACACTTCAATTTTGCGACTGTTCGCAACCTAGTCCATGCATCAGGCCATTATTAATTTCAATTCATTTGCTTTTTCACTAATAACACAAACAACCCATAATATACACCCATGCAGCTTCTCAACGTCATGGTGTGAGATCGTTGTGTAATGTAACATCCCCACCTCGTACTGTTCCAAGGCAGCAGCATGTCATAAAACAACAGCTGTCGTCATCGACGTGTGAACATGCCACAATTATGTACCGATTAACACCCACATGGTTTATGTGCACAACAAACAAACCAACATGAGTACTCAAGTACATACCAATGGCTGGAACACAAATCGCTCGATTCACCGCGCCATCTTTTTTTGCACATGTAAGCGCTACTAAATATGCTGAACCACATGGTACAGGTGTGGAACAAACACTACGTGACGCATTCACGGAAAACAATCCAACCCGGGATAACTTAAACATTGACAACTCCGGGTTCACTTGGGGTACACATTACCAAAAAATGATAACAACAACTTAGAAACAATTCACACTAACATTATCTCCAAAGAACAACTCGGGGTTCACAAACCTATACGTACCTGTAAACACCCCATTTTTGACCGTCCTCAAGACTTGGATGTCCTTGCAGGTACATCCAGTGACAAGTTTCGTGGCTCGCCGAGTACTCGAATTTCGCGACGGAATGTCACAGGTTTGAGCTTTCCAAACCCTGTATCCTTTCTGCCCCATTTCTGGACCATGCTTTGGTCCCTCCAGAATACTTCTCTTGGTGCACTACCGACCATGAAATGGGACTGCCGGCCATGCACTTTGGTCTACCGACCATTGATGAGGCTTGTCGGCCATCAATGAGCCATTGCCGGTCATCACTGATGGCCGGCCGGGCACCAATATTTCAACCGATATTTTTCTGATATTTTTTAGCCAGTTGTTTACAGGATGGACCATCTACACCCACGTGGATGGCTGGATCTCTTCAAGAGGATTTTGCATCCTCTATATATAGAGGCCCCCCTCTTGCATGGAGGGGGTTACAAAAATTTGTGAACAAATTTTTTTTTCTCTCTCTCTCTCTAAATATATTGCCTTGAAGCTTGAATTCTCTACACTTTTGCTTGGGTGTTCTTGATCAAACTTGATCATCTTGGTGTGGAGGTTGCTTGAGATCTTGTTTGAGTCCTAGAAGAAGGTTTTAGCTTGGTTTTGGCTTGTCTTTGTTGCTGATTTGCTACTGTGCTTCAAGGGTGAGGAGTTACCTCTTTTAAGCTTATTTTTGTACATTGGTTTGACCACCCTTGCATGCTATTTTTGGCCTAGTTGTCAATCGCAAAAACCTCTATTTTTAAGTGTTGAAAATGGTAGTTTGAGGCCCTTTTGGGGTTCGGGGTGTTCCCCCCTCTTTTGAGGCTTGTTTGCTAAGCTTTGTGCCATTTTTAAAGCCTTTAAAACAACTCTTTATTTGGCCTTTCTACCACTGAAAATCAGAGGTTTTTCAGTGGTAGAAAGTTGGTTTTGAGGACCAAAATAGGAGGGGGTGGTCCTCCCTCCTCATATCTTGTTTGCATGTGTTGATGGCTTAATAGTTGGCATATTTTTCTATCATCTCATGGCTTGATCTCAGCATGTTTTTGTGACTTTTATGACCTGCTTGAGCTCTCTTTTTGGCTGGTTGAGTCACTCCTTGCTTGCTTCTTACACTTGTAGTGTAATCATGCTTCCTAGCTTAACATACTTAATGTTTTAACCTATTATTCTAGCATGTGTTGGCTCCACTCCATCATGTTTTTGGCCTTTCTTTGACATGATTAAACTCTGTTTTGAATGGTCTTGATCATATGAGGCTTGCTTTGTATAGCTATAGTGTTAATGCTCTTGATTAGCTTTGAGTTTCAAGGTCTTTAAGCATGCTTTGCTTGGGTTGTTTGCATGTCATAGCATCATTTCACACATGATTTCAGTGCATATAGCCTTGTCACACTCTCACATATTCCACTCTTTCATCACTTTGAGAGGTGTGCTTTGTGCCTTGTTTATGAGCCAATATATGAGCATGATTTTCTTGTTTTTCATGCTACCATCTTAGCAAATTTTAGCCACTATTTTGGCATGTTTGAGGTTTGTCCTTAGTTGGTTTGGCCATTTGGGATTGATGTTGCATGGTTCTAGTGTAAAGCTCCTCACTAGCTTTAATGCTTAAGTCTTCTAACATGTTGTACATGAGTTGTTTGCATGTTAGAGTCTTGTTTTTCATGCCATATCAGCACTGAAATATCTGCCATCTCCCTCATTTCTTCACTTTTGATTTGCTTTGAGGGTTAGTTGGTCCTAAAGTTGTGTTTAAGCTTGGGATCGAGGCTTATGCTTAAATAACTTTAACTCTTTTTTTGAGGGTTCCTCCTAGTCAAAGGCATGGTCTCTCTCATGTCTTAAGCCTTCTTTTGATTGACCTCTCCCTTATTAGAGGACTTCCACATTTGGATAAATCAATTAAGGAATAGCTTGGTAACTTAAAATGAGTAATTAAAATGAATCAAGTAAAACATGACTAGATAAGCATGTTATGTGTACATTGCATTGTGTTCAATCGGACGTTATATTGAACACAAGGAAGATTGGTCCATTCCGTACTCAAAGTGATAAAAATGAGCCAATCTCCTTTGTTTCCATTGCCTTTGATCATCCATGATAAGGTAGTGGTCCTAGAGTTTTGTTTGTCTTACATTTATTGAATGAGTACAAGTTGGTTCTTTGACCATCATGCATTGAGATGCTTGATTGATGGCTTTGGATCCATGGTGCAACTCCTTTGATGTTTTGAGATGATAAGGAGTGGCACAGTACATATACCCTTGGAAGACCCTCAATTTTCCTCTAGTTTGTGCTCTGTTGCAGAATGGTGATGCAGCACACCAGTGGCCGACAGTGCCTTACTGATGTCTGGTACTGCTTCATCTTTGGCCGGCAGTACATATCCTTGGCCGGCAGATGGCCGGCAGCAGCTTCCATAGCCGGCAGGCCACTGGTGCACTCGCCAGCAGTGATTTGGTAAGGTGGAACAGAAGGTCTTGGAGACACCCTGCAAATAGAGCCTCTTAAAAGCAAACCAGAAGGCGTTTCGGGGCGAGAAACCGAATGCATGCATGCATCTTCTTTAAACAGAGCTGAAGCAGCGTAGTTTAGTGCTTTACTTGCTAGCTAGCATTTGATTTGTAATTTAATTAATTTGTTGATTAGTTAAAGTGTTGTAATAATTAGTAAGTAGTTTGCTAGTTATTCATTTGTTGTGTAATAATTGGTCTAATTAGTTTAATTAGATTAGTTGATTAGCTTAACTTAGAATAGCTTAGCTCTTATTCATTCGGACCCTCCTTCGAGAGGGCACAATGTTGTAATAAGGGTGCGTGTGTGTGCATGTCTTCCAACCCGACTTCTTTCTCTCTTTTACTTAACCGCTTTCGATGGTTAGTTTTAGGGCATTTTTCAATTAGCATACCTAATGCTTTACATGTTTGCATTCATTCATTTTGTCTTGCATGTACCGGGCTCGACGCATCATACAAACTACATTGTATTTCAATACACTTCTTTGAATACGTGTTTATCACATGTTGTTCAAAACGAATCATATGCCATCTTAGATAGCCGAGCCTATTTAGTTGCATTTTGCATGTGTTGCATTAGGCATTTAGCATAGTTAGGATCATGCATTATTTCTAACTAGCTTTTGTTTTGGCTCGGAGTACACTGTAAGTATTACGCTTTAGCATACTTGCATGAGTGTGAGTGTTGCCATGATAGCATGCTTGCCATGAGGCTATTTGTTTAACTGCTTGAATGCCTGTGGGTGAAGGCTTGATTGCTTGAATTGGAACAACTTGATGATTATGAGTTTTAAACCCACTTTGCGAAGTGGCAAAATCATGTTTTTAAGCCCACTTGAGGGTGGCAAATCCGCGCTTTAGCCTACTTGCGAGTAGCACTTTCAAACCATTTTCGAAAACAAACATGAATTGTTTTGTTCCAATTCTCGTGATTGAGTCTATACTTGTATGCTACGCGCATCACATAGTAAAGTTAGATAATAACCGGATAAGAACACATGTGTTTTAAAACAAGATATCATGCTTAGTAGAGGCCGATCCTTTGATTGGGCGAGCGGGGTGCTTATTTCAGGACCTTCCCCTCTCGTACCCAAGTTCCCGAGCCGAGGCAACTTTGGTGATGACGGACACGTGGCCTTTGGCACGAGTCAAGGTTTCCTAAATTTCCCAAAAATAAAATATTTAGGTGGCGACTCTGTAATCTGGCAAAGCAGTCCATGTTTGGCGTTTTTTCATTCAAAATTGATTTTTCAAAACCAGTTGCCGGATTTAAACTCTTTGGTGTTTATCAGTCTCGTATTGCATTTTGTGAGATAAGATTCAGAACCGTGATAGGAGTCCGAACTGTAGTAAGACCAAATTCGCGCCCTCTCCGAAAGAGGGGGTGCGCGAAGAAAGTCGAGTCTACAGTACCGCAAAACATGTACAACGTAACCACTGCCAAAAAATAATGACAACAATTCAGAAACAATTCACACTGGCATTATCACTAAAGAACAACTTGGGGCGTGGATCAAACACCACGTGACACGTTCACGGAACACAATCCAACCCAGGATAACTTAAACATTGCCATGAACATGTCTGTAACCATCACACCACGTTAAAAAAAAAAACCAACACGTAACACACCAGCAAAGTACACATTACAGTAACACACAAACACCTGGTGTCGTTGCAAATATTGCACATATCAATGTCGGATAATTCAAATGCGTAACAAAAATTTTACACATCATTTCATATGTACGTATGTATCAGAACATCTAACACATAAAACAAACACAAATTTCCATCCAAAAAACTAACCACATAAATTACTTAGATATATCGTAATTACGTTTCGTGAAAGTTGAATGTAACCCAAAAATGTTAGAAACATAGCCAAAAAACATTCACTGAATGTCTAAATGTGTAGGTGACGTAAAACCATTACACTGCTTGCCCTGCATTTTCCATTAACCCTCATACCGGATCACAGATGAACATCTTCACTATGTTTGCCTGCAAAACACTGCAGTTTCCTCCTTATAGAGACCGCCCTACGTCAACATGATGCACATACTGCTTTTTATAGCGCACACGATGATTGCATAGTCCAACCTATCCAACCAGAAAACCACAACACGAACATCATTACAACAGTTGCATTTTTTATAACCGTAATGCAGTGTCAAATTGCGTTACTTTATGATATATTGATACATTATTTAATATAATAGTTACTCTTCTTGACGAATGTATATAGTTGGCAAGTGCGTGGGACTTATGATTCCGAACGTTGCTGTGGACAATCGCCAACTGATTCTAGGGGCATTTCAAAATCTTGTGTGACAACCATCTCCTCCAAACCACGCGAAGCCAACGACTCCCGCTGTATCTCCATCACTATGTTCTTCTATTTGAACAACCACCACACACTATACGAACATGAGTGTTGTCATGTCAAATCACGTCAACAAACTAACTAAACGACACACAACTCACCAGGTATGATGCCTCATTGAAATGTGCACCCCCCATACCGCTCCTATTCCGCATTGAATTGAAATGTTTCCAGCACCCTATCTCTGTGTCATACACCACGAGAGTCCAATGAGAGAGATGGCAAATTGGGAAATGTATGCATCGCACACCACTAGCCACAGATAAGTTATTCAACACGTATTAACCCATTGCTGACACATTGACACTTCTCATCATATCCTACAAACACCAAGTGACCAAAACAACTTTACCAACATTCCAATACATTCACGCAACACAACACAACAACAACTACAACTGTCCACTCTTACCAGGCATATACTATTGAAAAAGTATGAGCTCTTCAGAAAATCCTTGCCCACATTCAACCTGGTCTGCTCATCAGCCAGTAGCTCCGCGTACGTATCAATAACATGCCATAACACACGATAACAAACATAAAATTCCACAATTCCACACACTTCCAACCACAACTGAATTCATGCAAAAAAAAAAAAAACCTAACATTAACAACACATACTATCACTTATATTCCCACGAACACTTGTCTAACGCACCAGCACTCTAACATCCGAGAAGTACACTAAATTACCGTCAACATGACCAACCCACATGATAGCACTGTACGTATGGCATTACATAACTTATTAACATACCCCCAACCATCAACCCAGCGGAATATTTACAAACTTTTTAATTCATAAATATGAAAAAATTGTACTTACTTATCACCGTAGCTGTCATACGTCGTAGTGATTACGTTTTTCTTACGTTTAGTCAACATCTTCCACACTGCATTACGGTTGTTAATACCAAACCCATAATTTTTTTCACACCAGCATCATAGCATCAACATCAATTACATCATGACACCCGATCTATGTAGCATATCCCTGACTTTCTCATAAGGCGAACTGCCCACGTTAATGCTGATGTTCCGAGTCATTCTATGTAACGCAGGATACTCAAAGTTCTGTAATTTCAGATTTTTCCTCACGTTACCTTTCATGTTGCTAACAAAAGAGTTAAAACGGTTGCATGATTGGCCGCCTACTGCTCTTAACGGACTAACATACTCTATTACTTAGTCTACGGCATCGACAATATTCACATCAACCACCTCACCAACATGGTCGGTCACCGTTAGTACATATGACACAGGAGACGCAACTACCACATATTCACCGCTGTCTAGTAGCCTACCATTTCCCCCTACATCCTTGCCGCTTTCAATTTCGACGTTCCTTAAACCCATTTTATCATTGATCACGTTAATGCCCACGAACCGTTGCGTGACGTTATGCACCATCTGATCAACCAATTGCTCTTCAAGTGCACTTACAGTCTTCCTCAATTCAGTATTTTCTGCCGCAAGCTTCTTGATCTCCTTAACTTTCACTCTAACAACACTGTCAAACCCTTCGACCAATGTATTGCTTGCGCTTCGTTTTTCCTCTTCAAACTAGCAATCTCATTCTCCAATTTCAAAATAAGTTTATCTTTCTAGTTGTTCCAACCCCGAGATTCATCAATAGTGTTCGCACCCTGCCCACATCCGACCGATCACATCTGATTCTCTAAATCGTGTTTCATAAAACGATCATGCCTGTCGAATGAGGTTACAACACCATCCTCTTCACCCAAAACCTATTTTGTTGGATCACCTTTATTCGGGGTGGTGTACACATCACCAATTTCATCACTACAATCATCCATTTTATTTACATCCCCATTCATGTCAAATTCTCCATCACCGTCACAATTCCCATCAACACTGCCCCCCACCATGTCCACATCACCAACACTAAATAGCAAATTCGTGCTTATCAATAACCAACTCTCCCGAACTCACCTACACTCAACAAACATATTCCGCAAAAGCATAATGTTTAAGTAGGAAAAAATTTAAAAATGCTAGCTGGTATAAATCATCAAAGTTACCTCAAAGCTGACTGTTTCGGACAACTTCACACCACGCGAACATTTGAGCAACTCACCAATGTTCCATTTCAGAAATCGTAGGGAACATGTGTGGAGATTTGATTTTTACTATTGTTGTGTGCTCGCATAACCAATACTGTTTGACAAAGTAGACAAACAAAACGATCAATACCATTACAAAATAGTGCTGCACATAAATGCAAATAACACAATAACTATAAGAAATGAATGAAAATGTGTAACATAGGGTTAGAACACTTACCAATAAAACAATTACACATCCAGTCACTTTCTTCGGTGTCTGATGGAAGTCCCTAACAAAACACATCAGTGTGCTATGTATCGCACCCGTCCAATCATATAAACTCATCGCATCGAGCTTGTCAACGTATCGTATCAACGCCCAGTTAATTGTCTCCTTGGAAGTTGAAAAAAATAACTTCACACACACATATAGACATAAGAGCCTCGCTGTGTCCTCGTGGTCACGGGGTGAATCCGCAGCTGCTGCCTGAGCCAACATGTCTCTGATAAGTTTTGCAGTGATATGCGTTGCGCCACTACATCTACGTTGTACAAATTTGGACGCATGTCTCGGCCGTGCCGTCAAATCAAGAAACACATTCCCACACCACAACCCAAATAACAGTTTGATATCCTCATTCGTAACATCAACATTGCAACCATCGATAACAAACATTCCCCCTCGTACACTGTAAGACCGTATAATGCTCACCACCAAATTGTCCCATTTCCGGAACTCGGTGTGGTCTAGTTGATTTATCAGTATCGCTTCGAATAGCAGCCAAAATGGAGTTTTCCGTAAATGCACCAAGTGTTCATTCTTTAACTTAACTGCATACACCATTGTCACTAGGCCTGCAATGTTTGAACCTAAATTAAGCCTTGGTTTCTTCTATCTACGTGAACCACCAGAACGCGCCACATTATGCGGCTACTTGAATAAAGTACGCCCTGGCATGAGTACCCCAACTTTTTTAGATGACGACACTCCCAACGCCTCTTGGCGTTTTTATTCACATGATCTTGTCCAAGGACTACTTATCATAACACCTCCTGCAAATTCAAAATTAATTCGTAATTACACTACGACACCCATACGTCACATAACCCTATACGTACCGCAAAACATGTACAACGTAACCACTGCCAAAAAATGATGACAACAATTTAGAAATAATTCACACTGACATTATCGCTAAAGAACAACTCGGGGTTCACATTGGCCAACAAAACACCCAAAATGCTACTATCAGTGGAACACAACTGTGTAATGAAGGCCATTGTCAATTACATTTACAAAATAATTCACATCTATCACCACCAATACATAAATAAACTATACTAAAGTCGCATTGTTCCAAAACCTGGGACATGTAGTCCCCACACACAACCAATTATAGGTATGCAACAAACAAAATGACAACACAGTCACACAAAATTATGTGACTCCACTAGGGTTGTACAACGGATCCACCGACCAGCTAGACCCGTCCAAACTGACCCGACCCGAGCAGTAACGGATGGATGCGTGGTAAGTAGCGGACGGGTGCGGGCCAGGTATTTGTGTTTTTTCGGGTTCGGGTCGGGTGGCGGATCACCCGCCATTTTACCCAACTAGCCCAACCCGACCATTCCACATTTTATTTTATTTTATTTTATTTTTATTTTTTTACGCCTCAGTAGCCCTTTTTCTTTCTGAATCATATGCCTCAGTTTTGCCCTAATTTCTTCGGCGGACAGACACGAACACAACACACACAGACACTTTCTCTCTTCTCTTCTCTTCTCTCTCTCTCTCTCTACCTTACCCATCATTCGACGATCTACATCGAACGGCGATCGATCTATACTAAACGCCGATCGATCTACACTACACGCTGATCTACACTGAGGTATCTCTCTCTCTCTCTCGCTCTCTCTCTTCTTCTTATTTCCTCTTCTTCTCTTCTCTTTTTCTCTTCTTCTCCTCATTTTTTGGGTTTTTGATTTTTTTCACCTTTTCCCTTCTGACTGTTCTTATAACGGTTCGTAAATTTGGGTTTTTTAGATTACAACACAGCCGATTCAAAGAGCTCACGAGAACATTAAGAAGACCTTGAAAGCTACAGAGGTTGTATTGTCTTAATTTGACCTTTCTTGCCAGGTTAGTTTTGTAGATTACCTAATTATTCATGTTTCTTTATTTAGGAACACTGTATCTCTGTTGTTTTCTTTATTGTATTGATTTCAAAAGAAAAAAGTGTTGGTTGAAACTTGCTCCAGCTTATTGATGTTGAAATAGCTATATACTTGTGGAATTGATAATTTACTAGGCCTAGAAAGCTTAAGGATTATGTGTGTGTACGGGGAGCAAATATTCCGTGGAGCCCATACTCCTTTCGTCCAAGCTCTTTGTCTATCCAATCGGCCTGCGAGCACAACGGCAGTGAGCTACCTGGCGGTGTGTGGCTGGAAAATCCCTCCGACGGTCAAGTTAGCACACACACTCAGAGAGAGAGAGGAAGAGAGAGATATATCAAAATGAGTGTTTTACCAAATGATGTTCCATGTCCAGCATGGGGGCGCAGTCACGCTTATATACTTTCTGCGCTCAACTCTGCACCCATTAGTCTCTTGACACGTGGTGCTGCTCTCCTATCTGTCAGCACAAATCCAACAATCACCACCTAACCCAACCGTCAGGCTACATTAGCGGGAACTCGGCAGCCCGGCGAAATCACCTCGACCTTCCATAACCGTGCTGTGTAACGTGCCCAAGTGCTCCACTCGCCGAGCTCCATAACAGCCAATCTCGGTAGCACTCCGGCAGGACCGAGTTCCAGACAGGTTACACTGGCATTCAAAAGACTTTTCCCACCAAGCTAATCATGCTCCCACAAAACCCGGTAGCAGACGCTCATCTCGGCTAAGTAGACCTCGTGGATTGGCCTCGGCCGAACAAGTCCAAATCCGAGGAAGCTCGGTCCAAACATGGGACCTGGACCTCAAACCTAGGCCTGGACCGAGCAAGATCATCTCAAAGGAAGCCCCAGTTAGCTCAGCCTAAACAGAGGCGAGCCTCGACCGAGCAAATCCCACTCTGATCAGGCCCAAGTTAGCTCGGCCTAAACATGCTCGGCCATCTTCTATCCGGCTCATTCCACGGCCCAATGCCAGATTATAAATCTCCTTCTCAATTGCCCCTTAATTCCGTCCGTGCAAACGTGACTGGGATTACATGATCCAACCGGGGTAGATTCTCCCTCGATTCTTAGTTCGCAAGACGTTAACCGTGCTAATTCCCATGCTCGGTTTCTTGGCTTGCTCGGTTGACGCCTCAACTTGCCATCTTGTCTCTTCAGTACTGATGTCGCCGCCATTATCAACACGCGTCGTCCATTTATTGGCCTCGAGCAGCCAACCCAGACGTCCCTTCACATTCGAAATTTTGGCGGTTCTTTTCGCCTATAAACACGCCATATCTCCCTTTCACTCCCTTCTTACTACTTCACCTCTGCTCCAGACGAACCAAAGCTGCTGTGCCAACCTCACTACTCAAACACTGTTATTGCCTTGAATTAAAGCTCGAAGAATCAGCTTTTGCCTCTATACTGGTAAGCTCTTCGAAACTCCTCATTGCTTTTTCATTTGGTATTTCACATTCTAGGGCACGAAATCCATAGATTTTAGGATTTAACCCCCCAAAAACCTCTTCTGCCCCTGCTCTCTTTGCTGTTCTTCAACTCCAGTGATGAACACACGAAGATCTAGAGTGGACCGAGCTCCAGGCCTTCTTTTGATCCCAAAAAACACCTAAACCGAGCAAATTGCGAGTTTGCAAAAACTCCTGTAGGAATCGAAGTAGGCAGAGGGCTTGACCGCTCGACCGGGCTAACATCTGGTCCGCTTGAGCGGCCGAGCTTCTGGATTTACCTACGTGACTGAGGTGGTCTGGCACTCCATCTGACCGAGCTAAAGTTAAGCTCGTTTTGCGCGACTGCGCTCCCACTTACACTTACTCTCCTTTTCCTGTAGAGTCCAAGGGGACCACGCACCAACACTGAGGCTCTCAAAGACCGAGCAGCCATCAAACAAGAGTTTTTGCCAAACCAACACAGCCGTGCTAAAACCAGCCGGCTGCACACATGGGACGCTACCGCTTCCTGGTCGACACGCCGGTCGCTCTAGCCGCGTTCCGGGAAGAATACGGTATCCCGGACGACATTCATCTAGAGCTCGGTGCCGAAGACACGACCTCTTGGGACAGATTAGACCAGTGCCCCTTCACCGTACTTTCCATTATAGAGGGTGGCCTCCGCTTTCCGGTTAACCCCCTAATGTGCGAGTTCTTGCAACGCACCGGGCTAACACTAACCCAAGTCTCAACCAACACTTACCGCATAATAAACGGAATTGCCGAGCTAAACAACCGGCTAGGAACCAACCTAAGATTAGCCGAGATACTTTGCCAATATACCCTTGGGCATACAGGCGACGGCCTTGCCTATTATTTAAAGGTCAGACCGGACAAGGAGAAGATAGTGACCGGAATCCCGAACAAAGACTTGCATGACGACGAATTTTTCTAGGTGTCCGGTAATTATGAAACAGCCGACGTGCCGGGCTGGTATATCAGCAAAAATTTCGGTGAAACATGTAAGCCGTGATAACTGCTCGGTCAAATTACTTTCCTTTACTATTCTGTACTTAATATCTTTTCTTCTTCTGTTTGCAGCCATTGAAGTTTTGCAAGCCAACTACTACAACCCCAACGAATCAGCCATCAGAATCGTGCTTCAGTACCGTAACCGGGATTGCCACGAACTTCTCGGTTACGTACCGACCTACAGATACTCCGCTCCCCGCTAGAGTAGAGTGACAGACTTCCTTCGAGCGCCGTCGCCACCTCTTGACCCCACACTTCCGGACGTGCCCCTTATCCGGTTGACTGAGGCAGAGGAGATGGCCAAAAGAAGCCGTATCAAGAATCTGATCACTACTACATCCACCGAGCTACCGAGCATCCCCTCCCGCACAGCCACTGCCGGTCAATCAAGCGAGACCGTGGTCGCATTGGCGTTACTTGTCGCGGTGCAGGCAAGCAAAGAAAGCCGTTGAGCTGGGAAAAGGCCTCGTAACGCCGATCCCTAAGCCGAGCTCGTTGCGGAGTTGAACACTACTGGCGGTCACAACTGACCCAACACCATCATGGAAGCCCCAACTGAAGCACTGGGGAAAAGAGATCCCAGCCAGTGCATCGGTCAAAGGGGACAAGGAGCATCTACTCGCCTTTGACCTAACCAAAGCCTTGCTTCTGCCGAGTGATGTGACCGGTAGCGACCATGTGCCGGACACCCAGCTCGTGAAGTCCTCGGTCAAGTCTATGACCCGGGTAAGAATCTCAAACTCTTTATTCAAACTTTTCCAAGTGTTTGCTCGGTTTCCTTTCTTTAATCAAACTCTTTTCTTTGCAGGCCATCCAGAAACAACATCTGGTCATGGAGCAGATTTATAGACTCCGACAGAAGGCAACCGACGCTGCCAGCCAGGTTGAGCACCTTCAAACCGAGCTGGGGCGATCAAAAGATTCTTTGGAGATTGCAAACTCCGACAACTCCAGATTGCTCGGCCAGCTTGGAGCCGCCGAGCAAGAGAGGGACGCTCTCCGGGCCGAGCTAGAGGCGTTGAAACAATCAAGGAAGGATGAGCTGGATGAGACGAACAACGAAGGTTTCAAGGAGGCCGAGGAAAACTACACGAAGCAAATCCATGCCATCCAAGATATTTTCTTCAAGGCTGGCTGGAAGGCTGCTTGCGAACAGCTCGGCCAAGGATCTGGAACCGACGTGTTTGCTTCTCCCCCAGCTGCCTTCCTGCCGACATACATGGTACCATACGCCAACGACGTCTTCAGCGCATTACAGGCTGAGGCCAAGGAAGACGGTAGGGAGGAAGTTGAGGAAAATGCCGAGGGAGATAACCGCCCAAAGCAGACTGGCCAGGTGGAGACCGGAGTCCAGGAAAAAACAACCACAGTCGACTTGGAGGCTACTGCTACCGGGGATGAATTTACTGACCTGTCCCCTTAGTTTAGTTTTCTGTCTTTTTCTTCTTCGTTTTTAAGAATGTAACCGGGCTACCAGCCCCACCGTATGTAATTATGTTCCTCATCAATGAAAAGTTCTGATTTCGTTAAGTGTTTGCACCGTGTTTAAACTAAATAACTTCAGCCGGGGTAAAGCACCTTGGCTTAGCAAATCATCAACTCGTCCTTGAGCAAATTATCAACTCATATAGCGGAGATAAAACATCTCGCTTGAAACCACAGTTGAGTAAAACATCAACTCATTTAACCAGAGCAAAATCATCCCGGTTGAAATCACAGAGTTGAGCAAATCATCAACTCATTTAATCGGAGTAAAACATCTCGGTTGAAATCACGGAGTTGAGTAAATCATCAACTGATTCAACCGGAATAAAACATCTCGGTTGAGACCATAGAGTTGAGCAAATCATCAACTCATTCAACCGGAGTAAATCATCTCGGTTGAAATCACAGAATTGAGTAAATCATCAACTCATTCAATCGGAATAAAACATCTCGGTTTAGACCATAGAGTTGAGCAACTCATCAACTCATTCAACCGGAACAAAACATCTCGGTTAAAATCTTAAAATAAGCATCGAAAACAATGACAGAATGCTGGCAGAGATAAGTCACTTCTATTGTATTTGACAAAAAGCGTGTCACATTCAAAAGTATAGGGAGAGCAAGTCTTTCCACAAAAAATTACATAAGAACGTAAAATGCTAAAAAAAGTACAGTTTGAGGTTGGCCGCATTCCATAGCCGGAGTATGCTTTTTCCTTCCAAATCTTCCAAGTGGTATGCCCTCTTGCCCGCCAGACCGGTTATCTTGTAAGGCCCTTCCCAGTTTGCCCCTAGCTTGCCTTCCCCCGGCACTAGTGTGTTGCCCATCACCTTTCTTAAAACCCAATCCCCAACTTTGAACGGTCTGGGGTGCACCGTTTTGTTGTATTTTCTGGAAAGCTCTTGTTGGTATGCGGCCATATGAATTAGAGCCTTGTCTCGGCGCTCTTCCACTAGGTCCAATTCAAGGGCGATGGCTTCAGAGTTTAGCTCGGGCTCAAAACTTTCACTGCGGAGGGTGGGCATGCCAACTTCCAATGGGATGACCGCCTCCATGCCATATGCCAAGGCAAAAGGGGTTTCCCCGGTAGATCGCCTCGGGGTCGTCCGGTATGCCCAAAGAACACTTGGAAGTTCCTCAGCCCATTTTCCTTTGGCTTTCTCAAGTCTTTTCTTCAACCCATCAAGAATGGTCTTGTTTGATACTTCGGCTTGGCCGTTGGACTGCAAGTAAGCCGGGGTGGAGTTGTAGAATTCGATCTTCAATTATTCACAAAATCCTCTGAATAAGTGTAACAACGCCCGCGTGGGACCTCGCTACAGCTCGGACTCTCCTTTTGTGTGTTGCGGTTCTAAATCTTGAACCAAAGAGTCCACCTCTGGCAAATCGTTTTGAAGAAAAACAGATTTTTGAAAAAGTAGTGCCAAACATGGACTGCTTTGCCAGATTACAGAGTCGCCACCTAAATATTTTTTAATGGGGGAATTTAGGAAACCCTGACTCGGTGCCGAAGGCCACGTGTCCGTCATCACCAAATATCTCGGCTCGGGAGCTTGGGTACGATCGGGGAAGGTCAGCTATGAGCACCCCCTTTCGCCCGGTCCGAAGACCGGCCTCTACTAACCATGATATCCGTTTTTGAAAACTTTATGCGTTCTTATCCCAATTATTAACCTAGAATTACTATGTTATGCGCGCAGCAACACAAAAGTATAGACTAGATTACCTAACTTGGAAACAAACATTGCATATCCGTTTTGTCTCGAAAAACGTATTGGTTTTTGCTACTCGCAAGTAGGCTAAAATACGGATTTCAACGAGTTGTTCTAACTCAGGCAATCTAACCTTCACCCACAGGCATTCAAACAGTAATATCACATAAGCATTTAGCCACATGGCAATCATACTGTCATGTTAGCATTCACACGCATGCGATATGCTAAAGCATAAAATACTCACATCGTACTCCGTGCCAAAACAGTAAACTAGTATAGCAAACATGCATGCCCTAGTTCATGTTAGAGTGACTAATGCATCGCTACAGAGTGTGATTAGGATAGGCTCGGCTAACCCTAAAATGGCATGTGAAATGCGATCATTCGATGTACGTATTCAAGTTGGAAATTGAAGATACAATGCGGTTTGTATGATGTACGAGCCCGGTGCATGTAAACAAATGCATGGATGCACGCATGCATTGCATAAGGTATGCTAAAATAAGTATGCCCTAATCTACCATCGTAAGCAGGTAAATAAAAGGGAAGAAAGAAATGGGGATTGGAAGACATACACCCACTCACACACTTATTACAACTTTGCCCTCACTCGGAGGGACCAAAAGAATATACAAATTAACTAGTTACGCAAGCTAATTAAAATATTACAAATTTCACTAAATTAATCAAATTAATTAATTAATCTAATTAAAAGCAGTGAACCGCCTCGGGATGAGGACCGGATGCAACACGCGCTCGGGACTGGCTCGGAACCGCACTGCCATGCACGGATTGCCTCTGTTTCCTCTGCTATACTCCTCTGAAGACTGTCAAAGTCTCAGGAATATTTCCTTGGGAACTAGAGATCATCACCGGCTGCACAGAACTTCCACCGGCAGTGGATTGAGCTCATCGGCACTGAATTTATCCATCGGCTGCAAATTGACTGCCGGTCGGCACTAAACACTGCCGGCCGGCACAAAACACCTGCAGAACCTGCAACCCACAGCAGCAGAGGACAACAACATGCATGGCAATGTGATTCAAGGTATTTATGCACTATACACACCCCTTATCATGTTATTGACTCAAGGGGGCATGTGCCTCGATTCCCGGACCACCAATCACGCATTTCCATGCATGATGGCCCAAAGAACCAAGAGTGCAACTTTGATTTCAAATGCATGCAATGCAAACAAGCAAACAAGGGTGCTAAACCTCTATCATACTTCACTTCAAGAGGTCCAACATGCACAATGCAAATGCAACCCTAAGCATGTCAACTAGGCATACAACATGGACTATGCAATATGTTCATGCAAAGGGTTCAAGCAAGCATGCAAGATAAGCATGCAAACCAATGGAAGGATGGTCTTATAAATGATTAGGCAACTCAAATAGTCCTAAAATCAGTGGCCAAAATGCTAAGTCAAGAGGGCCAAACACACATGCACACATGCACAAGTTAAGGCACCAACACTTAAGCACAATTAAGCAACTCTTAAACACATCTAAGAGGCACAAACATGGACTATTAGCATACATGGAAAGCTCTGAAATTCATGCAAAACATGGTGCCAAACCAACTAACAAAGCAAGCCAAACAAGGCATACAAATGGCTCAAGCATTAAGGCAAGCCCATGAGGCTTTGAACCACACCTAGTACAACCACACATGGCAATACTTAAACACTTAAAAACAGAGTTTTAACACATAAAACTAAGCCTAAAGGACCACCTAGATGGCATCTAGATGACATGAATTAAAAGGCATGCATTAAGGCCAAGACATGGAGCATTTAACACATGCTTTCAAAGCATTAAAGAGACAACTAAGGCAAGCATACAAGCACACCAAAGGGACTGAAATAGCATTTTAAATGGTTCCAAACCATCAAAATGAGGTAAGCAACACATGCTACACATGCATGCTCAAAGGCTAGCAAGCCTAAAATGCAAAGGGGCTATATAATGCATGCCAAGATCAACCCAAATGACTATGGACAGAGCTAAAACATGGCAAAATAAGCACAAAACATTCACAAATCTAAGCCTAAAGCATGCTCAAATTAGGGCTAACAACCTATGGCATGTTAAGGCAATACAAGGCATTACATGGCAACTATGCTAAGCATGCATAAGGGACCAAAACCAACTTAAAATCATGTTATATCATGGCAATATAAGCATGAAAAACAAACCAAACATGCTCAACACACACTCAAGCACAAGCTCCCTCAAGAAGCCAAATCTTGTCCTTTTCAAGGACATCAAGGAGAGGGGGTGGTCCTCTCCTTCTTGAGACTCTAAGGCATCATCTTCACCACTGAAATCCCTCAAGATTTCAGTGGTGAAGAGATCCTAACACCAAAGTCTCAGATCTCTCACAAAATGGCACAAAAAAGGGCCTTTTCAAGGCCTAAGGGTGGTCAAACTTGCTCAAACCACAAAACACTCTTAATAAACAATAAAGAGGCTTAAAAAACAGAACTTTTATGTGTTAAAGACTAAGCACAAAAACAGTTCAAAACTAGGCAAAAATGGAGTGCAAGAATGGGGTAAAAAGAGCTAGTTTCTTACCCTTGATGACCACCTTCACAAAGGTTGATATTGTTGCTTCCTTGAGCTTCAAACCAGCCAAAAACTTCAAGAATAAGCTCTGATTTTGGAGGACACCAAGGAAAGGTGGAAGACTAGGTGTTTTAGTGCAATAATGTGAACCAAAACACCTAGAATACAAAAGAGAAAGAGAGAGATAGGATGTGTATCTATTCTAACCCTAGAAACCAGAGCTTGGTTCTCTCTAAAAATGTCTAAAATTTTGTAACCCTAAGCCAAGAAGAGGAGTGGTCCTCTTATAGGCAAGCAAAGCTTGCAAAGCTTACAAGCTAAGCTAACTAAGAGGGTCATCCCTCCATACACGTGTATGGAGGGGAACCAAAACTATACAGCTGTCTGAAAATATCTCATAAAGCAACTGCACAGTGTCTGGCCGGCAAAGAGTGTCATTTTGACAAAACTTAGTGCCGGTCGGCACAAAAGAGTGCCGGTCGGCACAATAAAGTGCCGATGGCAACACCGGCCAGCCGGTGGCCTCTAGCCACAGCCGGTGGTATGTGGGGGTGCCTCACAAAGTATTCCCTGCCCTTCCAAGGCAAAACACAAGTGTTTGGTGCAAAACCAGACACAAGACGGTCGAATTCGGAAGTCCTGAGGCAAGGCGCGCGAGCCGAGAACTCCGGGAACTCCAAACGAACACAAACATGGATAATCACCGAGTGTTCCAACGGTGACGTCCAAGTCTTGAGGACGGTCAAAAATGGGGTGTCTACAATAAGCGCCCGTCAAATTGGGTGCCATTGTCAGAAATCAAAATCTTGGGGACGCCAAACCGCGTTATCACATTCTGCCAGACAAATCATTTGACGTCTTTCTCCTTGATAGTTGCTAAGGGCTCAGCTTCAACCCATTTAGTGAAGTAGTCCGTAGTCGCAATGAAGAACTTCCGGTTGCCTGGTGCCGTTAGGAGTGGTCTCACTGTGTCCAGCCCCCACATCGCAAAAGGCCAA
The DNA here is from genome assembly GCA_030407325.1 of Camellia japonica. Classification (NCBI taxonomy): domain Eukaryota; kingdom Viridiplantae; phylum Streptophyta; class Magnoliopsida; order Ericales; family Theaceae; genus Camellia; species Camellia japonica. The sequence continues at coordinate 192,561,647 of JAPPVO010000031.1, read as the reverse complement.
GGGCTTGTGAGGGGAAGCAGTTCTCTGGCGGCTGGTGAATTTGGTGGGCGAACTTCTGGCACTTCTCACATTTGCGAACATATTTTTGAGTGTCCGCTTGCATGCACAGCCACTAATACCCTTGTGAGATAGCTCAGTAGGCCAAAGATCTGCCCCTGATGTGACTGCTGCATCGCTGTTTGGGTGTACACACTTGAGATAAGGACCGGCGAAAGACTTCTTGTATAAAGCGCCAAATGGAGAGAGCCAAAACTGCTCTAACTTCACCCGGACTTTATGCGCTTCCTTTTTATCGGTCGAAAGGGTCCGCTCCTTTAGAAAGAGGATAATAGGGTCCATCTAAGAAGAGCCAAGCTCGGTGCAGAGTACTTTTGTCTGCTCGGGTTCCTCTATACTAGGCCTTGGGAGAAACTCAATCAAGAGAGGACTGGGAGAAGTTTTGTCGACCATGGAAGCCAGATCGGCTAACTCATCCGCGCGGCCGTTTTCTTCCCGTTCAATTTGTTGGACCCTTATCGCCTGGAAGCGCTTGATGTGGTCTTTTACCAATGCTTGGTACTTTTCCATTCTGTCATCTTTAGCTTCGTAAACCCCAGACACTTGGTTGATGACAAGTTGGGAATCGCTGTAAACCATCAGCTCGGATGCGCACACCTGGAGCGCGCTCTTAAGTCCGGTCAGCAACGCCTCGTACTCAGCCTCATTATTTGATGCAGGGAATCCGAGTGTGATAGAGTGTTCAATGGTCAGACCATCTGGGGAGATCAAAACTATGCCTAGCCCGGCACCATGACAATTTGAGGCTCCATCTACAAAAAGTTTCCACATTTCGCCGACAAAAAGCTTCCAACACTCTGAGGGGTCCTGGGAGGCTTGAAGGTCGATGGGATCACAGTCGCTCGGCTGTTCTGTTTCCGGTTTGCCGCTGTTCGGTTCCATCTCATCCCCCTGGCGATGCAGCACCAGACCCAACAGGTTGATCTGCCATGCCAAGTCCGGAGACGCATCGCCGGGCTGCAGTACTATGCCGGCTGGAGGTTCTATGGCGGGGCACGCAAGTTTCGCGTCGCCAACATCGCCCTGCTGTGCAATTTCCGGCGAGTATGCATTCACCTCCTCGGCTGTCGTGGCAAGATCCACCGGGCATACTAGATGAATTTCAGGTGAGAATTCAGCAACGAAGTCGGCCAATGTCTGTGCTTTTATGGCAGTTCGGGGTTGGAACTTGACGTCGAATTGTCCCAATTCGACCGCCCACTTGAGGATTCGACCGAAGAAATCTGCCCGCTCGAATAAGGTTTTGAGTGGAAATTCGGTCAAAACGATGATTGTGTAAGCATGAAAATAATGCGTCAATTTCCTGGAGGCCATCATCAACGCGAAGGCAAGTTTTTCCAGTGGCAAGTATCTCGACTCTACCGGTAGCAAGGTTTTGCTCACGTAGAAAATGGAGAAATACTGGATTCCTTCTGACCGGACAAGCACTGCGCTAATTGCATGCTGAGAAATGGCCAAATAAAGGTAGAGTTCTTCGCCGGGCTTTGGTGTCACCAATAATGGAGCAGAAGACAGATACGCCTTTAGCTCAGCTAAAGCCCTGTCACATTCCTCGTCCCACGAAAACTTGGATTTCAGGGCTCGAAAGAAAGGGCGGCAGCGATCTGATGACTGGTTTATGAATCGATTAAGCGCGGCGGCCATTCCGGCCAGATGCTGCATGTCCTTCGCCGAGTTAGGCTGCTTTAATTCTTGTATGGATTTGATTTGTGTGGGGTCTGCCTCGATGCCTCAATTTATGACTAGGAAGCCTAGGAATTTCCCAGATCCCACTCCGAAGGCACACTTGGACGCATTCAGGCGTAGCTTGTGTTGTTTGAGAATGGCGAACATCTCGGCTAGGTCAGACAAGTGGTCTGCCTGATGCCTACTTTGACCACCATGTCATCCTCCATCGTCCGCCTAGCAGAGAGGCGAACATTTTGGTCACCATCCTTTGGAAAGTTACCCCGGCGTTCTTCAAACCAAAAGGCATGACTTGATAGCAGAAGAGTCCCCTTGGAGTGGTGAAAGAGGTTATCTCACGGTCGGGGCCATGCATGGCAATCTGATGATAACCGCGGCAGGCATCCAAGAAACTGAGCCTTTTATGTCCGGCCGTTAAATCCACCAACTGGTCTATTCTAGGCAGAGGAAAGCTGTCTTTAGGACAAGCTCGGGTGACGGTCTTGTAGTAAACGCAAACTCGCCACTTCCCATTCTTCTTGGGTACTACGACTGTGTTTGAAATCCACCGAGGGTAGTGCACTTCCTGAATAGCCCGTGTTTCATGCAAGTTCCTTACCTCCTCCGCGACTACCTCGGCGTGATGAAGAGCCGATCTCCTTGTTCTCTGAATGACTAGCCGTGCATCAGGGAAAACATTGAGTTGGTGGCAAATAAAACTTGGATCGATGCCAGGCATGTCGTAGGGTGACCATGCGAAGACTTTGATATTTGCCATCAAGAACTCTACCATCTCAGTTCTTTCTTGAGCGGTCAGGCTTGATTCGAGCAAAAAGAACTTGTTTGGACTTTCCGTGTCGATCCGTACTTCTACCAATTCTTCAACAGCTTTGTCCTCGGCCCTGGTGCCCACGTCATCAAGGACACTCTGGTCTTCTGGGCCTTCAATCATTTGCACGAAGCCTTTGGCAGCTAGGCTCCCGTTCACTGCCACGAAGCATTACTTCGACATGACTTGATCGCCCTAAATTTCCTCAATTTCCCCTATAGTCGAGGGGAATCTCATAACCTGGTGGTAGGTCGACGCTACAGCCTGCATAGCGTGAAGCCAGCTCCTACCGAGGATCAAATTGTATGTAGACGACACCTGCAATACCCAGAACTCCACTTGCTTGACCACGGATCCAACTTTGACCGGTAAAATTATTTTTCCCAAAGGCCACTCCAGTTGTGAGTTGAAACCTACCAGTGGCGAAGTTGTCGGAGCCAAGTCTGTGTCTCGGAGTTTGAGTTGTTTGAACGCGTCGTAGTACATAATTTCAACCGAGCTTCCCTGGACAATCAAGATGCGCTTGACATCGAACTCTTTGACGCGGAGGGTGACCACAAGGGCGTCGTTGTGTGGCATTTGAATGCACTCTAGGTCCCTTGTGGAGAAACTAATCACGTCTTTTTCCTCGGTCTTCCCCCTTTTGATCGCGAGCTGGACTGACAAAACTTCCCTCATGTGTTCCGCCTTTTTGATCATTCCTCGGAGCTCGCAAACACGCGCCGGCTCCACTCTGCCGTGGATCACATTAACCACTCCTTGAGGGGGCGACTCCAAGTCCTCCGGTCCATGCGGATCAGCCGGGACGGGATGTGTGGCCTTAACACCCCCATCAATGTAAAGATCTACGTGTCCGGCTGCGACTAATACCTCCAAGTGTTGCTTCAGAGGCAAACAGTCCTCTGTCCGGTGTCCTCGCTTCCGGTGATATGTGCAGCGGTATCGCGGATTAAAGCCCTTTTGCACGTCGCCTAACTTAACAGGAAATTGGACGTAATCCTCGTCACGGATTTCACTAAGTATGCGATAGATTGAAATCTTAAAGACCGTGGTGATTCCTGTCCAAGCTTTCAACCTTCTGTTAGCATCCGCTATGTCATCGCGGGGGTATTCAGCTCGGTCATTTTGACGACCCCTTCCCCAGTTTCGATGATTTGACCCACAATCAGATTTCTCGGCGCAATCATTTGGATGATTTGTCTCCTGTCCGACTGCGTGTACCTTACCAGCCGACCTCTTGTCTGTTACCACCGGAGTTGTCTTCGCGGTGGACGCCGCCGCATTATCCTCTACTCGGATGTGCTCATTGATGCGTTGCATTAGTTGGCCCATGGATGTCGGCTGGTTCATGGTAAGCGAGTCCCGCAGCCTATGTCCAACCGGGAGACCGCGCTTATATTAGGTGATTGCCAGGTTGATCGGGCAATCTAAAATCTCATTGAAGGTTTCCCAGTATCTGGAGTTGTATGCCTTGAGTGTGTTGCTCGACTCCATTTTGACACTGAGAAGGTAGTCCACCTCATTTGGCGTTTTAGCGTTGGTCTTGAAACGAGTCACAAAGGCTTCTGCCAACTACTGTCACCTTTCGATGCTTCCCTCTGGCAGCCTCTCAAACCATTTCAAGCCCAGCTCGCCCAAACTCGACGGGAAGATAAGGCACATAAGAGCGTCATTGCGCCTATGTCCGGCCATGACTTACCGAAAGTGGCTTACATGCATGTACGGATCGGTCTTTCCGTCGTAGAGCATAAACTTGGGCTGGTGAAAGCCCGCGGGGAGCGGTGTGGTTTCTATTTTAAAGGAGAAGGGGGTGGCTCTCAGCCTCGCCAAATCTGTGTCTAGAAGGAGAGGCACGGCTGGGCGTGGTGGTGGCATTATGACCTCTTCACTAGCATGACCCTCGTAAGATAGCCGCTGGAGCGCCGGCACCCTTTGAGTCTCTCGCCGGCGAGTCCGTTCCTTCAAGACTACCCGCAAGTCCTCTGAGCGAGCGGAGTAGGAATATCTCGACGTCGTCGCCGGACGTGAGGGTTGATAGGTACTATCTTGCGCGCTAGACTTCTCTACAGGCGCGTCGGATTCTCCAACCCTGTAGTTTCTGGTGATAGAAAGGGAGGGAGTGTGCCGCTGGCTCTGACTACCTGAACGATGTGGTTGGGTGCGCTCACTGTGGTCTCTCACTCCAGCAACACCCTTCCCTTTTACATGCCGTTTGAGATCTTCCATCTCCGTCGCCATTCTCCGGATGATGGCGTCTTGGTCCCTTAACTTGTGCTCCAGACGCCTAGCGTGCGATTCTCTTCGCCGCCGGTGCCCGTCTAGGCTCTGGGAGTGACCAAAACTTCTACCGCGCTTATCCCGCGCGTCTCTTGAATGTCCTCCTGGGGAAGTCTCCAGGTCCACCATGTTTGAAACGGCGGGGAGTCCGTGTCTCCGTCTGGCTGACTCCGGGGTAACACCGTCGATGGCGGACAACGATATCTCGTCGTTGTTCGCTATAGAAGGCGATCAGATGAGCTTGGAAGACAAGGTTTTGTCTATCAAGTTCCCACAGACGACGCCAATTGTACGGGGAGCAAATATTCTGCGGAGCCCGTACTCCTTTCATCCAAGCTCCTTGTCTATCCGATCGACCTGCGAGCACAACGGTGGTGAGCTACCCGGCGGTGTGTGGTCGGAAAACCCCTCCGACGGTCAAGTTAGCACACACACTCAGAGAGAGAGAGAGAGGAAGAGAGAGATATATCAAAATGAGTGTTTTACCAAATGATGTTCCATGTCCAGCATGGGGGCGCAGTCACGCTTATATACTTTCTGCGCTCAACTCTGCACCCATTAGTCTCTTGACACGTGGTGCTGTTCTCCCATCTGTCAGCACAAATCCAGCAATCACCACCTAACCCAACCGTCAGGCTACATTAGCGGGAACTCAGCAGCCCGGCGGAATCACCTCGGCCTTCCACAACCGTGCTACGTAATGTGCCCGAGTGCTCCACTCGCCGAGCTCCATAACAGCCAAGCTCGGTAGCACTCCGGCAGGACCGAGTTCCAGACAGGTTACACTGGCATTCAGAAGAATTTTTCCACCGAGCTAATCGTGCTCTCACAAAACCCAGTAACAGACGCTCATCTCGGCTAAGTAGACCTCAGGGATAGGCCTCGGCTGAGCAAGTCCAAATCCGGGGAAGCTCGGTCCAAACATGGGACCTGGACCTCAGACCTAGGCCTAGACCAAGCAAGATCATCTCAAAGGAAGCCCCAGTTAGCTCGGCCTAAACAGGGGCGAGCCTCGACCGAGCAAATCCCACTCTGATTAGGCCCAAGTTAGCTCGGCCCAAACATGCTTGGCCATCTTCTGTCTGGTTCCTTCCACGGCCCAAAGCCAGATTATAAATCTCCCTCTCAGTGTGTATGTACAGTTAAGCCTTAATTTCCTTGGTGAAAGCTTACCACTTTGTTTTTAGACTTTTATGGGAATTTATATGTTGCCTTTAGTAGTCTTTGACTCGCTACAATTGCAATGTTAGAACATTTATTTTTATATTGTTTTTAGTATTCAAGGGAATCCTTTTGTTCTTTCCTCTTATTTCTTAGGTTACAGAACTATGTTTGAGCTGATCTTGTGCTTGTTGTAAACTACTGAATTTGGTAACATGTTTTGTGGTAACATAAAAAACTTGTTAGGTAATCTACAGAGTTCATAAAAAACCTGTATCTTAGGTAATCTGCAGAGTTCATAAAAAACCTGTTTTGTGGTAACATGTTTTGTGGTCAAGTGAAAGAATGCCTTTTCTAGTATTCATAAAAAACTTAATCATATTAGCGAGAAAGGTCAATTTGACCTTTTGTAGATTACCTAATAGCTACAATAAATTTTCCAATAAGTTGTTACTAAGTTATATTTTACTAACACTTCAGGTAGACGAATAGCCTTGCCTGTAGCATTCCATTTTTTTTTTCTTTCTCATTCATTGTTGTGCTCACTGGATCATGTACAAAGTCATAGTCAATCTGCATTAAGAAAGAAAAATAAAATGGTAAATACATTAACTATGAAATCAATGTATAGGATATTGAGAATGCTTCTAGTTTCTGTGCATTTGCAAAGCATATTTTGAATGATTTTTTTATTGGTTTTTGGCAGTATATTTGATGATCTTTTAGTCATGGATCCTCCAAGCGAAGAAACATTTTTTGTAAGTCCTAATGTTGAGCCCGAATCATCTTCTATTGACCCCTCTACCCAACCTAATGCTCCCCCTCCTAGACCACCCCTGGCCAAAACTAGTAGTAGTGGGAGAACAACATCAAAGGCTTGGGATCATTTTGAAAAGATTAAGGGTATTGATGGGAAAGATAGGGCTATGTGCAAGTATTGTAAGAAAGAATATATGGCAGGGTCTAAGAGTCATGGAACAAGTAATTTGTTAAGTCATTTGAAAAATTGTACAAAGTATCCATATAGGGATACTCATGGGCAACAAGCATTGGGATTTCAACCTAGAGAAGTTGGTGGGGAGGGTGTTGTTGATGTTGTGGCTACGTCATTTTCTGTAGAAGTTGCTAGGAGGTATCTTGCCGAGATGATAGTAATTGATGAATTGCCCTTTAGATTTGTGAACGGGGTTGGTTTTAAGAGCTTTTGTAATGTCATGCAACCCAAGTTCAAGATCCCATCTCGATATACCATTGCTAGGGACATTGTAGACATATACACCAATGAAACGGAGAGGTTGAAGAAAATTGTAAAGGGGCGTAGAATTTGCTTTACCACAAACACATGGACTTCCATACAAAATTTGTGTTATATATGTCTAACTGCACATTTCATTGATGATGATTGGAAGTTACAAAAGAGGATCATAAATTTTTGTCAAGTTGAAGACCATAAAGGAGAAACTCTTGGTAAAAAAATTGAGGCACTTTTAAAAGAGTGGGATATTGATGGCCTTTTTACTTTAATTGTTGACAATGTGAGTTCCAATAATCTAACCATTAGATTCTTGAAACGAACCACAAAACTATGGAAGGGAACTGTCTTGAGCCATGAATTTTTACATATGCGTTGTTGTGTGCATATTCTAAATCTCATTATTGGTGATGGATTGAAGGACCTTAAGTCTTGTATAGCGAATGTGAGGCATGCAGTGAGGTATGTGAGGTCTTCACCAAACCACCTTGACACTTTTAAAAAGTATGTGGAAAGTTTGAAAATTGGGAGTAAGAGTCTCTTGTGCCTAGATGTGCCAACACGGTGGAATTCCACATATCTTATGTTGGAGGTGGCGAAAAAATTTTAGAGTGCTTTTCAAAGAATGGGTGAGAAGGACTACAATTATAAACATTACTTTTTGGATAATGAAGGGGGTGAGAGGAGAGAGATGCCTACAACCGAGGATTGGGATAATTGTAGGGTGTTTGTGAAATTTCTTAGAATGTTCTACAATGCAACAAAGAGATTTTCAGGTTCTTTATTTGTTACTTCAAATACATTCTACACTGAAATTTTTGTCATTGAAAATATGATTGGACAATTAATTAAAGACAATGATCTTATTTTGGCTTCAATGATAAAGAAAATGAAAGAGAAGTTTGACAAGTATTGGGGAAATGGAGATAAAATCAATCTCCTTTTGTATGTTACGGTTGTACTTGATCCTCGAAGAAAAATGACATACTTACAATTTTGTTTTTCAACAATTTTTGGTGAAGATATGATAAAAGTGAAAGAAATGTTAGACAAGGTGAAAAATTGTTTGAGTCAATTGTATGATCATTATGCCACGCTTGATTCAACAAATGTGCATGCCTCCAATGTAAATGAAACGGTAGATATGGTGATAGATGAAAATGACCCATACTCTATTGTGAACTCTCAATTTAAATCATTTTTGGAGGGGCAATTTTGTAGTAGTGGGAGTATGTCGGAATTGGACAAGTACTTGGGTGATATTGAGAAAGGTGGGAAGAATGGTCAATTTGATATCTTGGAGTGGTGGAAGATTAATGCAACAAAGTATAGAGTGTTATCACTTATAGCACGAGATGTGTTGGCAATTCCTATTTCCACTGTTGCTTCTGAGTCGGCTTTTAGTACAAGAGGATGTCGTATACTTGATCTATTTCGTAGTTCACTTGCTCCAAAGATGGTGGAAGTTCTTGTTTATACACAAAATTGGCTTCGAAGTAACATTCCAATATGCCTTCGACAAGCAATGAATGATGTTGAAGAATTTGAACAACAATATGATTTGGGTAATACATTCAATGATTTATTTTGTTTTAAATTTCATTTATTTTGTATTATTCAAAATTCATTATTTTCACTTCACATGATTTTCTTGTGTTATATTTTATGTGTAGTTGTTTCAGAATCAAGTTCTTGTTCAAGCCCATGTCCGGAGAGTAATTTTATTGAAATTTAATATCATTTGTAAAATACTTCCCCTTGGTTAAATGTTGTTAACATATGTTTACTTCTTTTAAGTTTAAGACTTTTTAGTGTTTTCCTTATTAAATAATTTCATTTTTTTGTTATGCAGGTTTAGATGGCTCATGGTTTGGTTGAAGGAAATGAATGACTTTTTTGTTTTTTTTTTGGATGACTGTAATACTATGGTTTTGGTTTGGATGCACAATGTTTTGGATGACTGTAACTTGTTTGTTTTTTGAACTTTGCATGACTGTAACTTGGATGCACAATGTTTGGATAACTGTAACTTGGATGACTATTAATTTGTAAGTGCACTGTTACGTTAAGTGCCCAAGTTATGTTAATTTGTAAGTGCATTGTTATTTTTTGGAAGTGCAATGTTTTGTTACATATATGTGAAAATTGCCCAGGTTTTGTGAAAATTGCCCAAGTTTTGAGGAAGTGCATTATTATTATTTTCATTGTTTTTTTTTTGTAGGTTGAAAATTTGCCAAACCGATTCGTATCCATCTGCCAATCCGCATCCTCCGGATTGGCGGATGGATGCGGATTGATTTTCTCCAATCCGCCAATCTGGCAGACGGATGGCGAATTAGAGGTTCCGTAGCCGCAACCGATCCACGCCCACCCTTAGACTCCACCATACACACGAAGACTGTTAACAAACCCTACAAAAATTTCACCATGGGATATGTGTGGCCCATACATCTGTACATAGTGTATATGGAACTAAATGCCACATAAATCAAACACCTCTACACTTGAAATCCAACGACAACAGTACAATTGTTGGACAAAAAACCTACACATCTCACAGCCCGACGTAAACTATTTCACGCAATAGATGAGACACACCAAATTCATATATTCGTAACAACTACACACAAACCAACAACATGTACAGTAATTATACATTACGTGGGCGTACCAACAAATGACGAGAACTACGTCGTCTATGAACGTTATCCACACTACGACTTCAAATCATTTACAGCACTCCACCAGATCTGTGAACGTTAGGGTTCCATACACCAATCTTAACCCACAAAAATTATGCCTACAAAATCTCTGTAAATAATCCTTTGAATATAGAAAATCAGAGGCAATCGCGGATTTTTTGCAAATTCAAACACCACACACGACAACCAAACACGGATAGGATTTCTGTCGACCTTCTCAAACGGAATATGTTTACAATTTAGGGATGTTCCACGGTTTTCAAATATCCGATTTCGGGTCATGCGTCGCTATTCACGCAAACACAGGTTAATACACATTATTTGTTCATGATGGGACCGCCAATACGAGTAATAGGGTCGACCCGTGTGTTTACGTCACACGCTTATGACGTTCCACCTAACCACACAAAACATACTAGTACCATTTTTTATTGAACATGAAACACAAACAATTTTATTCTCATAAATGACAAACTAATATGTTATTGGTAAACAAACCAATGGCAAATTAGTCAACAATTAATTTAAAGGACTACACAATGTACAAAAAAATATTTAGTACCATATGAATTATAAGATTACAAAATAAGATTTATGGGTGAATTCACCTAAAATGTACTAATAAGAGCATCTCCAACGGTGAACTTCTTTTTTCACCAAATCTGAGTAAAAAATGACTCATTTCACCAAATCTGATATCACTAGCTCCAACGGTGCATCAAATCCCGTGGGGCAACCGGTTGGTCGACCGGTGGGTCGACCGGTAAGTGTAAATTTTTTTTTTTTTTTACCCTTTTGAACTGTTTGAACCCACCTTTGTGAACCGGGAAAAGGAGCGACCGGTTGGTCGACCGGTCAGCCAATTTTTTTTTTTCTTTTTGTTTCCCTCCATTTCTTTTTCCTATTTCTGTTTCCCTCCATTACATATATGTCTGGCATATGGATTATGTTCTCATATAAACCCATTATCCATATGCCAGACAACTCCACACAACTGATACGATCATAGCTTAAACAAAACAGAGCATAATGAATACCTTCAAATTCAAATCCATGATATTGACTTCATTTTCATCCTCTTCTTCTTCCTCTTCCTCTGATGATGAGTCTGATGATGATGAATATATCGTCACACTTTTAGGAGCTTATGAGCAGAATAATACTAGTATGCTTCAGATTCTTAAGTCAAGTGATAGCTCAAAGAAAATAGGTGGTTCTGTTGTAGGTCATAGATATATACACAGAGATAGAAGGCAGGGTCATGACAGATTGTTTGCAGATTATTTTGCTGCAAATCCAGTGTATTCACCTACAATATTTCGGAGACGTTTTCGAATGCGTCGTCCTTTGTATCTACGCATTTTGAATGCAATCCAAGCACACAATTCATATTTTGTTCAAAAACAAGATGCAGCTTATGTACTTGGATTATCTCCCCTACAAAAAATGACTTCAGCGATGAGAATATTATCATATGGTGTCGCAGCAGATGCAGTTGATGATTACATTCGTATTGGGGAAAGCACTGCAATTCAAAGTTTGCAACAATTTTGTAATTCAGTGATTGAAATTTTTGGAGAAGAATATCTGAGATCTCCGACGCCAACTGACATTGCTAGATTACTTGCTATTGGGGAGGTTCGGGGGTTTCCTGGCATGTTGGGAAGTTTAGATTGCATGCATTGGGAGTGGAAAAATTGTCCAAAGGCATGGCAAGGTCAATATGTAGGCCATCAAAAAAAGCCAACCATTATTCTTGAAGCAGTAGCATCTTATGACTTATGGATTTGGCATGCATTTTTTGGAATGCCTGGCTCACACAATGACTTGAATGTGTTGGACCGATCGCCTTTGTTTTCTGATCTTGCGCAAGGTAAAGCTCCCCCTGTCCATTACACAATTAATGGACATAGTTACGATATGGGTTATTACCTTGCTGATGGTATATACCCTCAATGGGCAACATTGGTTCAAACAATTTCTTCTCCCCAAGGAGCAAAGAGACAACATTTTGCAATGATGCAAGAGTCTGCCAGGAAAGATGTAGAGCGGGCATTCGGAGTCCTTCAATCTCGATTCGCAATTATAAGTGGTGCTGTACGTTATTGGGATTCGAAAATGCTTGCCAACATAATGAAGAGTTGCATCATATTACATAATATGATTGTCGAAGATGAGAGGGAGGAGCACCTTGATTTCAATTATGATATTTCATCAACCAACACACCAGTGCAACTTTCCTCTACTCCTACCAATGACTTCCAATCATTTTTGTCTCGTCATTTAGGTATTAGAGATAAGGATGCATATCATGCCCTCCGTAATGATTTAGTAGAACATATGTGGCATCTTCATGGTGAACACTAAATTCACCACATCAATACATGTAATTTTGTTTATAGTTTTGGAATGGAAGATTCTCTTGTTTGTAATCTTCATTATGATGCACTATATTAACTAAGTAATTCAGAAGTTATGTGATGATGTGCTGTTGTAATATTCAATCTTTAATATTCAGAATTGTGCAGTGTTCAGTTCATGACAATTACAAATGATAATATACATAACTTAATCAGTTACAAATGATAATTTCACATAAAATTAATATGATTTTCTTAAATTCTGTGTTGATGTGCCACAAATGATAATACCACATCCATTTATGCACATTTCATAATCATGTCTTAAATGATAATTTAATAATAATATATTAAATTACTGATGTTCATGTGCATAATCATAATGTCTTCAATTACTGATGTTGAAGTGCATAATCATAATGTCTTCTTTTACTGATGTTGATCTGCATAATCATAATTTAATAATAATGTCTTAAATTAGTATTCTTAATTCAAGGTCAATTCTTAAATTACTGCATAATCATTATTTTTGCATATACAAATTTATACAAATTTATTGATGTGGCATTGATTTACTGATGTTGATCTTGTCATTCATTTATTACCTCACTTAAAATGCATTCAACATACATAGTTAAAAAATACATAATAAGCCATTCATTTAGTCAGTAGATAAATGCATTCCACCTACAAATCATAATGTCTTCAATTATTTATGCATACATTTGAACCACCTACCATTCATTTTACACACACCACCTACCATTCATTGAATGCATTCCATCTATCATGCCTCATTTTACACACTACATACGATTGTTGAGTATTAATTTCCTCACCACCTACCTCAAGAATAGAGCCTCTATATCATCTCAAAATTATATACAAACCTGCAATCAAAAAATTAACAACCTTCACTGAATACCTCTGCCCACAGATTGCTTGTCTGTCCACAGATTGCGTCTAAGAACACAGTCAGTGTATTCCCTCCACCACTACCTTCAAATTCGGCTTAACCAAAATCTAATCCCAAACTCTGCATATTCAGTGTAGTATAAGTGTGAATCCACAGATTGAGCAAGGGAAACCATTTGAATCAAGAAAGACAGGAACAGAAACAAGAAGGCAGCATCCAAGAGGTAGTATGTTGCATGGTGAAAGGCACAGTCAACCGGTTGGTCAACTGGCCCTGTGTTTTTTTTTTTTTTTTTTCTTTCAGTGTGTATGCTGTATTTTTTAAGTGTGTATGCTGTATTTGTTCAATTTTATGTTTTATTTGTTCAAGTTTAACTTTCTCAAGAGCATGAAATTCATGTTTGAATCAAACTTTATGTTCAATATTTTAAAACATAAAATTGTTCAATATTTTAAAAATTAACAGAACTGTATGTTCAATTACTGATGTTGTTCAACTTTAACTTTCTCAATATTTTAATCAAACTTTCTGTGGTACTGGCATATGATGATTTTTAGGATTATTCATACAGAACTGTAATTCATACAGAATAGAGAATATGTTGAAAGTCAACATAGAATATGAAAATGAACTCCCTATTGATTTTAAGGCAACACAGAACTGTAATACAGCAAATGAATAGCAAATGAATAGAGAATGTGCTGTATGAATTTTCAACTCCCTATTGACTTTCATAGCATATTAAGGCAACACATTCATACAGAACTGTAATTCATACAGCATATTCACTATTGACTTTTAGGGTAATTAAAAAAACATGTAATATGAAAATAACATGTAATTAGTATGCATACTGAAATATGGTAATGTTTTTCCATTTTAATATGCATTGTAATATTAAAACTATATTCATTTGAAATTCAACAGATTTTGACATCATGCCTAGAACTAAAAGAGCGAGAGCACAAGTTGGTGAAAGTTCCAACCCTCCACGACGCGAAGAACAACAGCCTCAAATTCAGTCATATCCTACTGATGATTTTCTCAGTGAAAGTCATGCACTAGCCTTTCCAAACTTCTCTAGCCGACCGATTGTAACAGGGAGGAGGGTAAATCTTCCATCTCAATATGATGCACTATTAATTAGTAAACTTGAAGCAATGGGATGCTAAACTTAATTAATTTGCCCCAAAAGGTATATCCACGGCTGGTATCTCTATTTTATGTTCACCTAAGAGGTACTCAGGAAGAAGATGGAAATTTTACTCTTTTGTCATATGTGAAAGGAAAGGGTATACAGTTTGATATTCCTACTTTGGCAAGCATTATTGGAGTTGAGTTAGGTGATGAAAATATTCATTTTCAGACTGAGGCTGAGTTAGCTAATATCGTTGGTAATGCTACTGATGTCTATACTACTATTTGTCGGAACAGATTTACTGGGACTAGTTTACAAGCAAGACATTTAAAACCTTATCTTCGGATTCTCCACCGGTGGATTGTAGAAAATGTCACTCCAAAAAAAGGACATCATGATGCGGTCCCATATTTTAATGCCTATTTGTTATACTGTTTTGAAGTTGGTCAGAAGTTAGATTTGTGTTACATAATTATGAAAGAAATGATACTGGCAAATCAAGGTCAATTCACGGGTCGGTCATTACTGTTTGGGGCACTCTTAACAAAAATTTTCAAACATTTTAAGGTTCACCTTGTAGATGAAATGGATATCAAAATCCGTTCACCAATTAATCAGTATACAGTGACCCGTGCTGGTGCAGCCTCCAATTTAATGGGAAGTGTTAATGCTCCAGAAGATTCAGAAGATGAAGTCCCAGAAGATGATGCTCCAGAAGATCCTCATGCCAATGTGATGCCATCAACTGAACAACCTCAATATTGGACTGAGTTTTTGGCCATGGAAGAACAACGTTATAATCAACGCGTTCAATGGGAACATCAAATGGCTAATCAGGTCAATTCGTTGGGTACTCAGTTTGATACATTTGCCACTGCACAGAACTCATTAATTCAACAATTTGGTGATTTCCGTGTGGACATTGAGCATCGCGTAGATACGATTGAGCATCGCGTAAATGACATATACCATCACTACTACCCTTCTCCACCACCACCACCAGATAATGACTGTTGATGTGTTTCACATTATGTATTTGTATTGTTTTGTATTTTGTTATTTTAACAACCTTTTGTTGGGTCAATTTGTTAAAGAGGACGACATTAATTAAAACCTATTCAGTTATGACCATTGGCCTATGCAGTTATTATCACTTTATATTGTAGTTTTTCATTTTAATGCCTAGTTGACAAAGGACATGATTATGTACATCCTGAAAATGCTACAAAAAGGTCATTATCCAGTTATGATTCCTCTGGTACAAATCATGTTATAGTAGTCAATGACTTCACTTTAAATATCATTTTAAAGAAGACGAGGTTAATTAAAAAAAAAACACATTGAACTACAGGCCAAAGATCTCCCTATGCAAAAAACATGGCAACAATTAGATATTGAACTTGAAATATGGCAAAAATACGTATCGGGGGAAATTCATAAAACCAATAAAACTAACCAATACAAGTTAGACGTAATATTTTTAAATAATAAAACCAATAGATGAAACCCACAAATACGGAACCTTTCAAGGCAATCTATTAGTTGTTCGAAATAAAATCTGTCGTTGAAGATCTTCGTAGTACGCCCTTTGCATAGGATTTAAAATTGTCATGTCCATTGACATAATTTTATGATCTTCATTTCGTTGTTCTCTTTCATTCATCATAGATAGGAGTTTTAGTTGTTCCTCCCTATCTTCGGCCCTTCTTCGACGCTCTGCAGCCTTCTGCTCACGGTCTATCGCCTTTTGTTCATCTCGCTGAATAGTTCTAGCGGAGATAGTTGATAACACTTCAACAATTTTGGATTGGTTGGCAGCCATTTCATCAAATCTACTATCGTGCGTTGTTTGATTCTTCAACTTCTCTTTCGCTGCCTTAGTACCAATTGGTCGTGTTGATGTATTAGATGGTTGTTCGTGCACCGCATTATTCTGGTTGGATTGAGAAGCCTCATATTCACTTGGTGGATTCGAACATGGATCAGCATGTTGCGTGCTTCTTTTTGATCGAAATTCATCCCACTTACAACTTTGGCGCAAAATCTCCCAACATGTATCAAATGTGAAGTGTTTTTTCTGTATTGCATGATACATCCGCTTCGCTTCAGTGACCTACAAAAAAAAATTACAAAGATTTCAATAACAAGTATACATTTAAAAAAGAAAATTGATATTTAATAACACAAATAAATTTTACCATATCTGCCTCAGTTGTTCCACTTTGTTGCCTCAGTTGAATTTGTTCAAGAAAACCACAGAATTTATTAATTGCCTTTTGCATGGCAGACCAACGGTGAGTCAAAGAAATACGATTTCGATTTGATTCACTGCTCAATTGTGAATTAAAATAAACAAGTACTCGTTCCCAAAATAGCCATAGTCTGACTATTACCAGTAATGGGATCTTGAGAGACTGCTAACCAAGATCTACATAAAGTTTCATCTTCTATAATTGTGAATGCTTTACCACGAGAAACACGAGAAGTTTCTGAAATAAAATGATTATCACTGTTCTGCGTGTTCTGTTCTCGTGAAGATTCCGACATAAAATTAATATGAGTGTTGTGCTCAAACATTTGTGATTCCTCAAACATTTCGAAATCTTCCATAGTTTAGAAAAAATACAATACACTTACTGAAAAATATTGTAATGATATAAAGCTCAAACTCAGAATCAGATAATTTAATCAGATAATATTAATTAAAATTTCAAGGGAAACAAATATCTAATGACACAAAAGAAAAAAAATTCACAACATATAAATGCTATTCTGAAAATGAAATACTCTGTCAGCTTGATATAGAAATCAGATCTATTTTATAGAGCACATCATCAACGGTAAATTTTCAAAATACTCTGTCCATCCAACGGTAAATTATTGTAACGGCTAGTTGTGAAATATGTATGTCAAATATATAGGGAATTTAAATTTATATCACCCTTCAAATTATTCATAATCCACAAATTAACCTATGTCCAAATAAACCAGCTCAAACAAGTTGAAACCAACCAGTTCAAACCTGTTCTTGCTAGTTGTGCACTGTAGCCGAATTGCCCAACCCGGTCGACCGGTTGGTCAACCGGGTGGTTGACCGTTTGCTCTTCCAACGGTCACGCGAGGCAGCAGTTCAAACCAACCAGCTGAGGATTCAAACGAACCAGTGGCTTAAATGGTGCACCGGTCGACCGGTTGGTCAACCGGTCGGCAACCGGCTGGTTGACCGGTTCCTCCCTCCAACGGTCACACACAGTGTTTTGATAAAATCTGTATATTGTCCTTAGTTTGATGAATTGTTTGGTGAAATCTCAATTTGATATCGATTTGATGCAACCGTTTGAGCACCAAACAGTAACTTTTTCATCCAAAATTTAAATTTGATGTCAATTTTGGTGACTCGTTGGAGATGGTCTAAAAATCTAACTAGTTTCGTATCGATACTGTTTGATAATGCTTGGGTAAAAAAAAACACACATTGCCATGTCGGCAAGCCCGAAATATTCTTGCATAATTGCAACCGATTTTTGATCTGTTTGGTAGAGTTGTGGGAAAATACTTATAGCTTATGCCTAAACAGCTTATAGCTTATAACTATGAACATAAGCTGATTTCTGACTTATAAATTAAGCATCTCCTGCCCCACTCAAAGAATAAGCTGATTTCTGACTTCCAAAAAACTATAAGTTATAAACTATGGCCCTGTTTGGTAGAGCTGTGGGAAAGTGCTTATAGCTTATGCCTAAACAGCTTATAGCTTATAACTATGAACATAAGCTGATTTCTGACTTATAAATTAAGCATCTCCTGCCCCACTCAAAGAATAAGCTGATTTCTGACTTCCAAAAAGTTATAAGCTATAAGCTATAAGCTAAACCAAACACATCAAAATAGCTTAAATTAAGCTGAAAGCTGAAATAAGCAGCTTTTAAACTGCACCAAACAGGCACTATAAATTAAACCAAACACATTAAAATAATTTAAATTAAACTAAGGCCAAGTTTGGGAAGACTAAATAAGTGCACTTTTTGTCTTTTTGGACAAAAAAAATGAGGTTGAAAATATGGATGTTTGGGTTAACTTTTTGACTTTTTATGGAAAAATGTGTAATAAAAAATTGTGAAAATTGATTTTTAGAGGAAAATTTGAATTGGGAGTTGTGCAGCCGTAATTGTTGACTTTTGGTGAATAGTGTTAACTTTTTAACTTTTTGAGTAACTTTTTGACTTTTTGGATTATTTAGGAGTACCCAAACTTGGCCTAAAAATTAAAATAAGCAGCTTTTAAGCTGCACCAAACATCTTGTCCTCAACTCGGAAGAATTCGGAATCGAGAAAAATTCCATCTCGGTTTCTCTTTCCATTTACAGCCTCTTTATTTTCTCTCACTTTCCCGGAAAATCAACGCTCACCCAAACATTCAATTCTACTCTCCCTTTCCCAAATTCTTCTCAATTCTCACCTCTCCATCACTATTGAGATCATGGAGCTCTCTCTAATCTCTGATACAGTAACTGTAGCTGCAACGCAAGGCCTAGGGTTTGCCAAGTCCGTTGTTCATCGCCACCATTTCACCTCCTCCAACAATCACCTCTCTCTCTCCGATTCTTCGCCGGAAAAGCCTTCCTCCGCCGTATCCCTCCAGATCTCCGCCGTGATTTTAGACGCCGTGGCGCCACCGCTGGTTAAACCGAATCACTTGAGAACCGCTCGCCGAACGCTCCTTCGCAAAAAGAGGCGTACGAGGAGGAGGACCGGTGGCGGACCGGAGGAAGGCGACGACGGTGATTTTTTCGGCGGCGGCGACGACGGTGGTGGTGGTTTCGGCGGTGGCGGAGGGTGGAATTTTGATAGATTTGGATGGTCGAATTGGGATGATTCGTCTTCGTCTTCGCCTTCTGATCCTGCGTTTGATTTTGTTTTTGAGGTAATCAGTTGGATTGCGCTCTCCAATTGCTTGCACTTTGCGTTCAAGAAGGTTGTGAGAATCGTGGCGGATGGGATGGGCGATCCGGCGAGAGAGAAGATTCCAATCTGTTAATTTGGTACTGCTCAATCTCAATCCTCCCAAATAATATTAATTTAGAATGGTAATTATTTAAGAACAATTTGATGTAAATAATGTATATATTATCATTGCTTCAATAGCAATTTATGATTTCTTCTTGTATATATATGGGCATTTTGTTCTTTGTTTGGTTGGCATATACTTCATCAAGTTTGCTAGATTGTTACAAATAATTTATCTTCTATTGATTGATAGTTGTGGGTTTGAGTCCATGTTGTAATTTGTAGCACCTTGTACAAATTGAAGTCTAATAAACTTAGGAGCAATTCCAGTTGTTAAAGTCAATATGGCCATTTTATTTTGACTTCAACACTTCAATGATGACTTGCCATTTTGGCACAAACAGGTTCCACATTACCATTATCCAATTAATTTTTGCATGCTCCACTCTAGAACCATTTCTCGCTCACCGATCTAGATGAGTATGAAGTTTTTGTTTTTGATTCCTTATTTTTTTGAAGATGGATAAATTGTGATTATTGGTGTAATTTAACTTTTATAATTATAATTTTTAGTATTTTTGAGTTTTTCTAATTTGTAGAATTTTCTACAGTTTTTGAAATTTTAGTTGTGAGTTTTGGTTTGTAAAAGTAATGAACTTTGAAAGGGAAGAACTGTTGAGTTTTTAGTAGAAAATATGATGCGGCAAAAAATGACTTCACCAAACTTCAAGCCAAATTTGGCTTTTCCCGTTTTTGGCAATGGATTTGGCTCACCATTGGAGAGTGTTTTTTGTGAGGTCTCTAACCATTTTTTGACCATGACAAGCCTTTTGGCTTGACCATTGGTGTCTGTCCCTCCAAGAAGGGAGGCTCTTGCTTATGTGAATGGATGACTGCCCCATCTCAATCCTCCCAAATAATATTAATTTAGAATGGTGATTATTTCAGAACAATTCAATATAAATAATGTATATATTATCCTTGCTTCAGTAGCTATCTATGATTTCTTCTTGTATATATGGTTATTTTGTTATTTGTTTGGTTGGTACATACTCCTATAAGTTTGCTAGATTGTTACATAGAATTTATCTTCTATTGATTGATAGCTGTGGGTTTGTGTTCATATTGTATTTTGTAGCCCATAATAAAGATTCTAGCATAACAAACCTAAGAAATGAGACTTTTGCTTTTGTGAATGGATGACTTGTTTATGACGCATGGTATAAGGGAGTATAGATGCATATAGTTTCGCTGTTTGAGCACTTGTTATTTAGACTATGTTTGGTTAGATTATGGATTTTGGTAGGGATTTGGAAAGAGAAAAAAAAAAAAAAAAAAAAATTTATGGGTGAAATATGAATGAAATATAGTTACATTTCATGTATATTTCACCAGTCTTTTCCCTTTCTCTTTCTAAATTCCTATTCAAATTCATAATCCAAACATGGCTTTAGAATGTTATGGTTTGAAAGTGGCTGTCATTCAAGGGATCAAGCCTTGCAACTTTTCTTCGTATAGCGAGGACAAACGGAAAAAGCTTGAGGAGAAGCTTCGTCACTTGAAACATGCAAGAGACAAAATGAATGTCAGCCTCTCAAACAAGCTGTAGAGATCAAGCCACAAACGTGTATGTGAGCAGGGAGGTAGAAGTAGATAAATCTATTGTTAACCCCTTGGGCTTGTCAGTGGCTTCTTCCTAGACTAGGTTTGTGCTTTTGACCTTGGGGTGGTTGGCTTGCTCATTTGTGTTCTTATTTTCCTTTTGGAACAGTGTACTAAACCTAATTGTATGTCTTTTATTTTGGTAATAAAATCTATCTTGTCAAAAAAAAAAAAAAAAAAAAAACATGTTAGGGATACTTTTTGTGGGCTTTAGGATGTCGGTCCTGTCTTATATATACCCCTATTTGATGCAGCCAGATGGTGAAATCTGCAACTGATTACTGCAGGAGGTGCAACAAAATACAACAAAGATAGCAAAATGATTTTAGTGGATAGTGTTTGCAGCCCAAGCATGTCACTTTAAGTTGTCTGTAGTTACAAAGATAATTGACACAACAACCAACAGATTATATCACATTTTACTCAATCATTTGATTAGAAAACAGCAATGTTGTTTACCCCTTCAAGACCAAACATCTTTCTAATGAAGCACTTCTTTCTTCAATGTTGTCCCTAGGCTTTTTTGGTAATTGGACGATCCGGTCTTTTAGTTGTTGCTTGCTTGTTATTACCATCAAAGGTATGGAACTTGAATAAATTTGCCACATTGAAGATAGGGCTGATATGAAGATCATCAGGTAACTCCCCCACATAAGCATTTGAGCCTAATTTTTTGAGAATCTTGTATGGTCTAGTATTTCTTGATTCCGGATAATGGTATGCCCTCATAGGAAGCCTTTCCTTCCTTAATCTTCTCTTGCACATATATTATTTCATTTTTCATTAAGGTGGCTGTTTTAGTGAAAATTTCTTGTCTTTTGGTTTCGGGAAGTGTGTAATCATGGAGAATTGTTTGTGCAAGATGTTCAAAATTATAGTTAGAAATATCATTTTGATAGTGTGGAGTGGTGAGCTCAAGATTTTAGAGGGAGCTATGAAGTGAATTTTGGGAAGCATTCAGGAATGAGAGAACATCTCGGCAAAGATTGAGGACGGCAGTAGCTTAAACATTGTGTTCATCCAGTTGATGTGCAAATCACTAGCTTGTTTTTCATTCCAAAAAAGGCAAGTAGTTTAAAAGGATATAATGAGGAAATTGGATCTGGCGTTTCAATGTTGGGTGAGTTAGTGAACTTTTGAGAAGATGTTTGATTCATGGAATATCCTCTTATGGAGGTAATTTTCCATATTTCTGGTATCATTGGGAGAGAGAGAAGCCTCTGATGAAGACTATGCATCTTTGGAGGGACTTGTTGACAGAGGAAAAATAAAATGTAGCTTTGGAGGCGATGTGCTGATCACTATGAATTCCATGTTTTAGGGATAATGCCTCTCTTCATAAAATGGTGTAGATTATCCAAGAGAAGTTTTCTTACACAGACACATGTGCTATAAATAAAGGAAAATGCTTGATGATATACCTTTGGATGGTTAGAATTAGAAATTGTTATGCTCCCATCCCAATGTGTGTAACCTGTGAGAGGAGGTTGCAGAGTTGATCTATTAATTACTTGCCACTGAAGAGAAGAATAAAATTATTGGTTATTTCCAGTTATTTTCTTGGTATGCAGTTTATGGGACATGGATCTGAACGATTTGAAATAAGTAATCAAACTCTGCTTCATTATAGAATTATGTTATATCAACTTTTATAACCGAGGTGAATGAACTTTATACATCACAGGGATCCCACCTGGTGTCGCTTGATATTGGGACTATTAACTTTTTTATTTTTTTATTTTTTAAATTGGGAATCTGTGCTATGGTGTTTGGTTCACTTTTTGCTTACAGTTTATGAGACAAAATGGTTTAATAATACGGAAAGAGTTGATTATCAAGAAGTTAGGAAATAGATGCTTTTAGTTTCTGTTTTTATTACTATCAACTTTCAGCTTGCAAAGAAAACAAAACCAAATGGATTCATTGATGCGTCAGTCAGGGCAGGAGGTACAAAACATGATTTAGTGTCAATATGAACGGGAAACAGGCATGAAACATATCATGATTAGACAAAATTAATAACTTTTCAGTTTTAGCTGACCCCGTGAACTAGGAATTGTTGTGTGGCCCAATTAGTTTGGAAGATGCCTTTATTGATTGGTTGTAGTTTAGTTTAATTATCCAACAACATAATTATGTTGATATAGAATTGATAGTGTTATGCTGTCACGTGGGTATCCTAAGGCTATGATTGAATCATGGTTTTGGATAGATATTTGGAAAATAAAAGGAAAAAATATGAGTGAAATGTGAATGAAATATAGTTATCTTTCACTTACTTTTTTTCCTTTTTCTTTCTAAATTTCTACCTAAATCCATGATCCAAACACAACCCAAGGTGACTTACATTGGCACCCTGTCTCTGATGAAGGTAAGTTTGGGAGTATAAAATATTTATTTTGTTTTTGAGGCTCTAAATTGTAAATTAGGACGACTATTTATTGCCTATTTCATTCACAGGCTTAGTTGTAAATTGTTGTGAACTATTCTGAACATCAACTACTCAAAATAGTGGTAATATATGTAGCTGACTGGAGAATTTTAGTCATCTTGATTTTTGATAGCTTGAAGGACAGAATAGAGGTTCTTTTTTTTTTTTTTTGGTTTGTGAACAGAGTTATGTATTGACGTTCCTGTTGAGTATGCTTAATGACTGTAGGTTGGGCATGCTTTACTTTCAATGGTAAAGTATGTAATGTTTCTGTGAGCATGAATTTGTTTATGCTACAGTACATGGTCATTAGAACTAGACTGACATACGGTTCACTGGTTCAACCGTCGTTGTAGATGTGTTGTCAAATATATAAAGCAAATTTTTGTATATTATAATATGTTTTGAAAATCTTATACATAGAACTAGTGGAGGAGCACTGGTGGTTTGGCACTGAAGGCATGGTAGGTAGGTGCTGAAAGTTTGCTGGACTGGTTTTAGTATTTTCACAAAAGGAATCATACACCTATAACTGGTTCATCCAACCTGTTTACGATAAAAAGACATTCAAATTCAAACCAAACTGCTGAATCGGTTCAACTAGCCAGTCTAATTTTGATAATCTGTTTCAAGAATAGATGGAAACAGAACCCAAACGGAGTTATTGTGTGAACCCTGTATATGGTTTTTAATCAGAAGATTGATGTTGTGCTGATTGAGATTTGTATGTTTGTTTGTTTTTTGTGAACTTTTGTCTTTTTTGTATGCAAGAAGTGCATATCATAGTCATATAGAATTGACTGATTGGGTTGTGGTCGGCCATACATGGATTATATTTCCTTAAGTTTAGAGCTTTGATTTTGGATGCTAAATTAGATTATCTCTCATTCATGAACTATTATCTTTATGAGTTAACATGAATTGATTTGTTGATCATTATCAAAATTCGATTGTTCAATGACAAAGCAATGTAGGAGTGTGTTAGGCACACCGCACCTTTTTGCTTAGCCCTATCTAATGTGATTAAAATATCATCAAAGATAATTAAGATATATGCCAAACTTTTGACTAATAATAGTTCTTAAGCTATCAAATGCATCTAAACCCGATTAAGACAATTACCAAGTTGGTTTAAATGATAATGATCAATCAATAGAAGATAGACCTTAATGAGTACAAGGATAGACCCGAGGAATGAGGAAGCAATGAAATTACGATTAGATTAAAGGAATCGTTTGACAATTTATTGTTTTAGTTTAAAAGTTGAAAAGTCACTAAAAAAAAAAATTAAAAAACTGACAATTTATATTAAGAAGTTAAAGATTTTATTTTTTTTTTAATTTTTTTTATATCTTTTAGTAAAAAATTAAAAAATCATTCAAAACATACTAATCTTTTTATTTTATATTTTAATTAAAAAATTTAAAAGTTATTAAAATGACCTG
Organism: Camellia japonica; assembly: GCA_030407325.1. Taxonomy (NCBI): domain Eukaryota; kingdom Viridiplantae; phylum Streptophyta; class Magnoliopsida; order Ericales; family Theaceae; genus Camellia; species Camellia japonica. The sequence goes on along the minus strand of JAPPVO010000031.1, from coordinate 192,536,746 downwards.
TTCCTAAACGAGAACTTAATACACGGATTAGATTGCCAAATGACAACTCCACGTTGGATTCTAGTGACGTACTTTGTCATTCGGTTCATGCATCTTATTTGTATGATGGTTACGTTTACTCAAACTTTGGTTAGTTTTAATGTCTCACCAACCAAACTTTCTTAATTGAACTTGATTAAACTATTCTTTTACTCTTAACACTACGCTAAGGGTATAGAATTTTTATACAAGAAATTTCCAAAAAATAATGTGACAAAAGTATATGCAAACAAATATATTATTTTTTATCAAATAAGATGGTTTTTTTATAATTCTTCATTTTTAATCCAAACACTCGCCAATATTCTCATTCTGGATTTGTTCTTCTGTATAAATTTTTGTTTGCTAATTAGTTTCCTATATGTAATTCTAATATATAGGGAAGGCCTTTATTATTATTATTATTATTTATTTCCAATGTATTTAAATAGGCCATGTTTAGAATGAAGAATGTATCATATTGACATGCCCTACAAAATTTTTGAACATAAACTCTCTCTCTCTCTCTCTCTCTCTCTCTCTCTCTCTATATATATATATATATATATGAAGTGCTTACCTACTTATGGTTGGTGTTTTTTTTCTTGTTATTTTGTCCTATTTTGAATAATTTACTAATGGTGGCCCCCATGTTGAGTGAAAGTTTTTTTTTTGTTGATAATTACGCAAACATTCTTGGTCAATTATGAAATATAAATCTTTTATTTTTTAACAAATTACAAATACACTCGTAAGATTTGTTTAAAATATGAATTAGTCCTATAATATTAGAAATTACAGTTATCATTTGTTATAAATTTTAATTTAGAGGAAAAAAAAAACTATTCTCGTATGAAATAATAAATTATCAAAACTGTTTATTGAAAAATATTTCTCATATCATTAAAAACTGTTAATGCTTTATTTATTAACAAAATGATTAACTGGAAAATATTTTTTATATTATTAAATTTTTTAAATTTATTTAATGATTTATTTATTAAGAAATTTGGTCATTTATTATATGAGTATGATTTATGTATTAAGAAAATTGGTCATTTCTATATAGGGAAAATTATTTAGAAGTCCTATTAGGGAGACTTGTGCTACATTTGGTCCCACAAAAAAAACTTATGTTCCCATAAGTCCTGTGGGAAGTTTCTTGACATATTTACCCTCAATATTAGTTGTTAATATAATAAATAATAATAAAACCATATATAGGGAAATTGATATAAACGTAACCTAACATGACACCTACATAAACGTAACGTGACACCTATACGTAACGTGACATCTACATAAACGTAACGTAACGTGACACCTACATAAATGTAACGTGACACCTATATAAACGTAACGTGACATATCTACATAAACGTAACGTAATATGACACCTACATAAACGTAACGTGACACCTATGATCTATGGTAACATTGAATTTTTTATATAGGAAATTGATTTTATTTATTTTTTAAATTTTTTTATTTTTTATTTTTTCAATAAAAACTTGTTGATGGACCTTTTTGTAAAGAAGAACGTAGAGCATATCTCTTTCCTATTGTTATCCGATTTCTATTGAAATTTTGACTCGGGTTTCTACTTCTAAATCTACTAATTTGAACTATATGAATCCAAAATAATAAATCATATATTCACAGACATAATAAACAGACATAGATACAACATTTACATAGATATGTGCTCATCTCAGATCCAAGGTATATGCAAATAAAGCCAGAAACTGGGACTGGGGATTGGAATTGGAATTGGGAGCAAGAATTGAACTTGTTTTGAGAAAAATAAAAATAAAACAAAATTTGAAGTTGGGTATTGGATAAATTGAATTGTGAAGGCAAAGAGAGGAACTTCCGTGCCGGGAGCAGAAGGGAGAGGAAGATCGGAAGGTATGGAACCGCCATGAAAATCCCTTAGCGTCATGGTGGTCGACCCTCCCAAAACCTTCTTCTTCGACATTCTCTCTCTCTCTCTCTCTCCTCCCTTTCAATCTTCTATATATCATATATTCTCTGTAATCCTTATCCACCTGTCTAGAAACAGAGGAGAGAGAAGTGAGTGAGTAAAGTTATGACCATGTTTGGGGAAGAAATAAATAAAAATTAAAAATTTTATTTTTTAAAAAGTCAAAAATAATTTAAAAAAAATTTAAAATAGGTGTCACATTACGTTTATATATGTGTCACGTTACGTTACGTTTATATATGTGTCATGTTACGTTCATATTGGTGTCACGTTACGTTACGTTTATATTGGTGTCACGTTACGTTACGTTTATGTAAGTGTCATGTCACGTTAGGATCTTGTGGAATACATTCTTATAAAAATAGGACTTGAGACTCTATAAGAAATTACACAGGACTTAGCCTAACATAAGGTTCTGAAAAAGGACTTATAAATAAGTCTCCCTTGTATATATATATGTATTTTCTTCTGCTTCTTTATTAGTTCAGTGAATTATCTTATTAATTTTTTTAGACGAGAGAATTATCTTAGTATTTGTTTTATATTTATCTGTTGAGAAAAACTATACACCATAATTTTTTTTATAAATTTGGAAAAAATGTTAAAGATTTATAAATTTACCAAAAATGATAAGGTAATAGAATTGGAGTTTACATCAATAAATTAAAAAATGATACATATCATACACATAATTCTATCATATATCTAATGATTTATTCTATTTAGTTTTATAGAACAATATTTTAATTTTTAAAAAGTTATCAAAAATATAAAACCTATATATACTGTAATAATAGCCTAGGTCTTACACAGACCTTTTTAAACTAATATATATATATAAGTGTGTGTGTGTGTGGAGCCATATGGATGGCTGGATGCATTGATCCTTTTCCCACTCTTGGGCTGCGGCTGCCGGTGACTGTGGTCTAAGCTCCTTTCTCATTTCATATTTAACTTTTTGACTCTTGTTTTCTCAGTAAGCATGATGATTAAGGTTAAAGAAAAAAACACTAGGTGTCATCAAATTCAAGATAGCGTTGCAGTTGTGTCAACTTCAAGGTATGTCCCCAGAAAGAAAGGCATAGGTTTGGTGGTGAATACTACTAATGGGGTCCAATTTTCACTAACGAATGTGGTCCAATTTTACCTATTTTCATTTGTTAGGTAGAAGAGATGCAAATTCTTACTTTGCTTCTTTACTTGATGAATTTTTCTTGAAGGTAAGAGTGGAAGTGGTGACGAAAAAAAAGAGAGAGAATTATAAAAATTATATATATATATATATATATATCATGCATTGCCTTTCCCTGGTTTTGCCCATTAATTTCTTTTGGTGCATGTATGAACTAAGTTGACATTAGTGACACTTCAAATAAATGGACACAACTTTGAACTAACATCCTTGACATCTCTTATGGAGATTTTTTGTTTGGCAAAGCCTATGAAAGTCACATTTTTTTGTTTTGTTTTGTTTTGTTAATGAAATTTCTTTAATTTTTATGTCAACTTTTTTTTTTTTCTTTTCAAGTTGTTTTAGTCTAATTAGGCTATGAACCCTCCATGTTTGAAGTGGGAGAGTTTCTCTATCCATTTCGGAAAAAAAAATTTAACAAAATCATATGTACATATATTTAAGTATAAAAAATTATATATATACCGTATATATTCCTTAACAGTTGTTAATAAAAATTACATAAATGTCAAATTATTTTTAATTTTAATACTACAAACTTTGTATATCTCAAAATATTTTTGTTAATTTTTTTACGTATTTCAATCAATTATATATATATTTCAACATTGACATACTGGTTTTAGCATTTTCCAAATTCAAAAGAGTTTTGATTGGGAGCCCGAATCTGGGCTCCCCCGAATGCCCCTAATGTTTTTTTTTTTTTTTTTTTTTCACCAGAAGGAGGAAGAAGAAGACGGTGGAGGGAGGAGGAGGAGGAGGAGGAGAGAAGAACTGGACTGGAGGGGGCCATATCAACCGGGCAGAGGCAAGGCGGAGGCAAGGCGGAGGCGAGGCGGGGCCGGAGGCGACGATCGCGGGGCCGGAGGCAACGATCGCGGTGTTCGACGATCGGCGGAGGCGAAGCACAGGAGGGGGCCCTTCTCTCCTCTCCTCCTCTCTTCTCTTTCTCTCCCTCTCCCTCTCCCTCTCTGGTTCAGTCCGAAAATGGAAGAAGAAGAAGGAAAAAAAAAAAAAACTAATGCTCAAAACGACGTCGTTTTGGGCATTAGGGACATTTGGGACGGAGAAATTTTGGCACAAAAACATTATTCAATTCAAAAATGTTTAAGACCCCTTTTCCCCACCCCTTTGACCCCTTTGTTTTTGATTGGTCTATTTATTTATTTATTTTTATTTATTTATTTTTTTATTTTCTTAGAACTTGGGAGGTGTATGTGAGTTGGCAAGTGGAGCCATCCTAATCATTTTGTACAATGAGTAAATTAATTAATTGTCAGCTCAGTATCTAAGCTTTGTCCGTACCATATATAAAATTTTAAACACCTTTTATCAAGATCTATGAGTTAAATTAATTGGGTCACATCTACGACTAACTATAAACAATTAACTACAAAACAAGATTTTCTGAATTTTGTGTCCTATATGGATGATAACATACAAATTGATTACGTGTAAAAAATAATAAAACTTTACATTCCAATAAATTTAGTATGAGACAACTTCTAATAAGAGATTCGGTTGACTATTAAAAATATATAATCCTATCTTCATTGATTATAGTTAAACATAACTTTAATATGAGACAATTTTTCATAAAAGATTCCGTGTTAATAACTTAATGACTTTTAAAAAATATATCATAATTATCCTCGTTGAGTATAGCTAAAGATATAATTTTAATATGATAAGAAATTTGATGTTACTAACTTAATCAACTCTTAAAAAATATATCATATTACCTTCATTGATAATAGTTAAAAATATTGGCCGTGTCCTATTATTACAATTCTTGATACTATTACCCTTACCTCGTGCAACAGAAACTTCTACATTCAGCATCTCATTAATACTACAAGACAATTAATCATTCTTTTTCTGATCGGCAAGACAATTCATTAACTATTTTACCATTTTACATGATCTTACTCGATAATAAAAAAGTAGGATAAATTATAAATATTTTTTCTGGGATTTATTTAAAGTACAGATTAGGAAAATATTATAGACCCAAATAATTTACTAAATTTTTTATTAAACTTCTCACATGTGTGTGGGATCCACATAAATTCATATGTGTGTGAGTCTTACAACCATGTGAGAGGTCAGGTAAAAAATTTGATAAATCATTTGGGGTCTCTAGCATAGCCCTACAAATTATTTTCTGTGATCTAAAAAATTATAAATGGCTCTTTCTCATAATTTTTTATTTAACAGAATTAATTAAAAAAATAAAATTCATAATTACTCTCCTATATAATAAAATTACTTAAATTATTAATTAAAACATATTTATAATATCATTAAAAACTGTTAATTGACTTGATAATTTATTAATAAAAGGAACGATTTGTTATGAAATTAAAAACATCAGTGGATAAAATGTAATTTTCAAAATTATAAAGGACGATTCGTATTTTAATTTAATCTCAAAAGGTGTATTTATTATTTACTCAAAAAATTACAATTAGAATTGGATGGATACCTTATGTATTGAAGCATATAATTTTCACTGTTATAATATAAGTTTATTAATTAGTTATATCGTCACATAATACAATAAGGATGTGTTTGATTAGAGGGATTAGGGAGAATTATTTATTGTTCGGATTGTAATCTATTCCGCCGGACATGGAGTCCGGCCAGACTTCTTATCCCCCATATGTGAGACTAAACAATCCTAGGGAGAGGTGGGATTATTTCCATGGGATTAATATCCCATAGGACTAATGTGTGAAATGTCCATTTTACCCTCATGCTATTACTTAGTAAACAATTAAAAAATGATAAAATAGTCTTTTGAATATTTATAAATTATTTTTTTAGTGTTAATTTAAAATTATATATTAAATAAAAAATATAAATTAAAAATTATGGCCTTATAAATTAAATTTTTTTAGTGTTGTTAAAAAATTAAATTTATATATTAAATAAAACTATTTTTTTAGTGTTGTTAATTTAAAATTATATATTAAATAAAAATATAAATTATAAATTATAGATTACAAATTTAAAATTCTATATTAAATAAAAACTATAAATTATAAATTATAAGAGTAAAATAGTCTTCTGAATATTTATCTTTATGCAGTCCGTCCAACCAAACATTAGATTCACTAAAAATAGTCATTTTTAGACATCTAATCCCATGAAAAAACACAGAATACACATTCAATCCGACAAAAGAGTCTAGGGGATTCACAAGCTCATAATTCAAGTCTGATGGATTATAATTCTTCCTTATCTAATCCGTCTAATCAAACACATCCAACTATTAGGGAGCATTTTCAATTTATCTGAATATTACTTACTATCCACATGATAGCTCATCTCAAAGTGAAGGTTTTGAAGGAAAAAAGAATAAAAAAAACATTCCAATTAATTAGGCTAGTTGATAAATTTATTGGTAAATTAGGAAAACTTTATTGCACATCATATCATCATTATATTTATGACTTGACTTATTTCCTAATTAACAAATGAAGTTTTTAGTCATTATAGTGAAATTTTTGAGATGGTCTAACACAAAATATTAAAGGAAATGTTACTTCATAAAATTTTGTACCAGAATGGCATGGTAATATTATTTTTGAAGTGATAAGCTCAAAACTCAATCAAATCATTACGTATAACTTTTCTATATATATTTTTTTACTGGATAAATTACACTAATCTTTTCAAAAGTTTAGAAAAAATACATTAAGTTATATAATTTTGGTATAGTTATATTGGGTTCCTTAAAGTTTCAATTTAGATGATACTCAACTCTCTTTTCATCAGTAATTTGTTAGTTATATAAATAAAAAAAGAAGTATTTATATACAAATCTTAATTTATGAACTTATATTTTATTAAGTCTTAACTAAGATTTTTTCGACCTTCAAGTCCCATTAAATTTTTAATAGTCAAAATTATCCTTAAAAAAATAATTATTCATCATTTATGATTATATATAAAGGAATATGATGATTTGATATTTATTTTGATTTTCAAAATTTTAAAATATCAACTTTCAAATTGAAAACTAAAAAAAAAAATTATGTGCAAAAAAAAAAAAAACCCTAATTTTTTCCCCAAAAAATTGAAAAAACTGAATTATTTTTCTGTGCAAAACTAAAAATTTTGTGTTTATAAAGGAATATGATAATGGAACATTGATGTGCAAAATTGAAAGAAAAAAAAACTTTAAAAATAAAAAAACTAATAATGTTCTCAGTTTTAAAATTGGAAAAAACTGATAATTTTCTCGATTTTATTGGATAGTTGAATCAAACCAATTAGTAGAAGGGTAAAAACGTTTAATCTCATATTCTTTTCTTTTTTTTTCCATCAGTTAGTGAAACAATTATCTGAAACATTACTATATAAAATTGATAATGTTCTTAATTTTAAAATTTGAGAAAAACTGATAATATTTTCAATTTTACTAAATAGGACTTATTGGTTCAAAAACTTTTAGATAGGATCTGAGCAACTATAACATTTGTAAATAAGAGTTTTAAGTAAGTAACTCATAAAAAATGAAAATTATTATATCTTTTACATTGAAATGTATACTTTTATATATTTATGCAATTTACATTAATAGTTTTGATCCATTTTAACCTTACTAAAAGAGTAAAATTATACTTTTTCTAAAACTCAATAGAAGTTTATGTAATTTGCCTTATTTATTTTTTTGTCATTGCTGAATACAAAATGAAAAATGTTAGGGATTCTAAATGTTTTATTAATATTTTTACCAAATATTTCATATGAATATAGAACTCACATGTAAAACATTTAATAAAAATATTAATAAAATATTTAAAATCTCTAAAATTACTCATACAAAATATCCTACACAAACATAACATGATCACACAAAATTAAACACAAAAGAGGACAACATAGATAATTGAATACAAACATGGGCACCTTATTGATATATATGTATAGAATATATACATGTCATATGATGCATCATATATATTATTTATATATCATTGCTTAATACAAAATATCCTACACAAACATAACATGATCACACCAAATTAAACACAAAAGAGGACAACATAGGTCATTGAATACAAACATGGCACCTTATTGATATATATATATATATATAGAATATATATGTCATATGATGCATATTATGCAATAACATACACAAACATAAAGTACGCATTAAAAACTCCTGAAACATGATAAGCAAACAAACAGAGAGCCTATTTTTAGTTGATTTAGAAGAGACGGGGCTGAAGATGAGTCATTGCAAGGTCGTCAAGCATCCACAGATCAACTGAGTCCGACTCACGGAATCCCTCGAACTGAGTTGGCTCAGAGTCCAACCCCAGGAACGATTCCAAGCTGGAGATCTGCTCCTTGAACTCAAATTCATCAGCCATTGGGTTCGGGCAACAATAGGGTTGTTGGGGTTGGAACCCAAAATCCATGAATTGATTGTTAATCTATCCAAATCATAAACAAAAAATTGATTATAAATATTTATGACAAAAAATAAATTGAAAACAGATTAGGATATAAATTGAATTTAAATTAAGAGTTTAAAACAGTATTTAAAATTGATTTTACTCTCTCTCTCTCTCTCTCTTTTCAATTGATAAAAGAGTAAATATAAATATAAAATATTATATCAAACATATCACTAATTTAATACTAATTTTTTCCATGAGACAAATTGTTTATTTTGTCAAATATTTTCATGTATATATCATTTAAAAAAATTAAATCGATCCGATAAGTAACTTATTTAAAAACACAATTGTCGCTCATTTTTTTTTTTTTTTGCAACAAACGTGATAAATTGAATATGTGTAATAAATTGAATATGTTATAATTATTGGACTAATCTAATCTTTTTGTGTAGATAATATACATAAAATGTTTTACAAAATAAACAGTTTAGATCATCAAAATTAGACTTCTAGTGAATCTTCCAAGACCGAACAACACCCTCCAGACTTAAGGGAATCCACCTCTTAATAATTATTTGTAATATTAATTTTGTAACAAAATTATTTAAAATTGTTTGGTTTCAGTTTTTTGAATTTAATTTTCTGAAAATTGAGTTTTTTATTTATAATTTTTTTTTTGTTTTTAGTAAATATTTTTAAAATTTCAAGAAATTTTTTTACTTTGTTAGATGCATCTTATTTAGATGTATCTAAATAGTAAAATATTTGTGAAAAATTATTTTAAAAAAACTAATAAATACACAAAAATATATTGAATTTTCATAATTTTTTTTATATTTTTCGTATTTAGTGAATTTTTTAAAGATTTTTTTATAAATATTATATTTTTTAAAAGTATTTATGTTAAGTGTGCCTACAAATTAAAAAAATTACTTAAAATATTAAAAAAATTCAGTGAAAAAAAAATATAAAAAAATGAAAAAGTAAAATTTTTTAAAAAGTAAATTTTGAAAAGTGAAACCAGAGTAAATATTAGTATTTTACTTTTTTTTGGGTTATCAAAAAAAAAAAAAAAAAAAAAAAAAAAAAAAAAAACAAAAGTAGTCAGGTTACGCCAATCTCAGCTCCAGACTAGACCTCACTTGAGACGAAATATAAAAGCGCCAGATTCCGGGACCCAAACTCAGTTGAAAGCATTCTGAGGCCTGACCTTCCGCTGAATCAACTCCATTGGCAATATTTAGGGATTATTTAAAATAATTTAAATAAATATATTTTTAAATTTTTTATAAAAAATATATAAAAAATAAAGATATGATATAATTTAAATAAGTCCACTTGTATCCATGAGGTTCACAGCTAACCTTTTATATCGCCAGTAATTGTTTACTTTCATTTATTATTTAATTATGAATAGTACAAACATTAGTATATCAATAAATGATATAATATAATTTTAAAAGTTTTGAATATTTATAATTTAGATAATAAATAGAGTCAATAATGATATTATAATATTAATTGATATATAAATATATACACTAATTAATACATGTAACACTACTGTTTAATTATTATCCCAAACCTTTTATATCGCCAATAATGGTTTACTTTCATTTATTATTTAATTATTATGCCAAAATAAAGGATCATGAGAATCTATCTATATAAAAATGAGGAAAAAGAGTGTCATATCATTTATAATGGTCAAAACATGAAAGCAAGAAATAATAATTTAATTTTGATTAAAATTCCTAACCATGGAAGCGCACCTGAGTCGACTCGGGGATGACGCACTGCCTCTTAGCCGGTGGCGGCAGTGGTGGCGGTGATTGAGCAAAGTTGAGCTTGGCCTTATCACCGCGGATACGTTTGGCGGCCTCGTCGTAGGCTCTGGCTGCTTCCTCAGCCGTGTTGTAGGTTCCGAGCCAGACTCGGACGCCTTTATGAGGATCACGAATCTCAGCCGCCCACTTCCCCCATGGCCTTTGCCTGATTCCTCTGTACGCGTTCTTTCGAGTCCTCTGAGTCTCACTTTTCGTCCCCTCAGCTTTCTTGCTCGTCCCTACGATAATTCACAGTTACTTTTCTGTTACTCAAGACTCTTCCAAAAACCAAAACCAAAACCAAAACTATATGCGTATATTATCGATCATTTTCATATATTTGTTAGAATGAAAATCACATATCAATTCTTGATACGTAAACGTTTTAAATCGATTTACGAATCAATTTACAGTAGATATAGCCAGTTCACAATACATACAATCAGTTCAACTGTTATGAAACTAAGATATGTATCAGCGGATCATCAAAACATATCGTCTCTAAATCGATTTACACTAATCAATTTACGAATTTATTTACAGTCTATGTACAGTTTCAGATATCAATTCTACTGTCATAAAAACTTCATTTTAAAAATTTTATAACCGTAACATCTGATTCTGATTCTAATCCTTCATACTCAAAACTCTTCGATATGCATTAAAATCATGATTCATGACTAGATTACGTTACGAAACTGACATGATATACATACGTCGTCGTTCATTTCGTGCCATTGATGACTTCTCGGCCATATCCATTGCTATATATATACACACACATATCTGTACATGTACATAAATATTATCAATTTGTGTGTGTGTGTATGAGTGATGAACCTATAACCTTTGTTGAGCTGCTTCGGCTTGCGAGTTTTGGTCTTCTTCTCAGACTGATTTGAACTTGAAAGGTCCAGACCGAAGTGATCGGAGAACGGATCGAGCTCCGACCAGAGGTCGTCCGTCATCAGTTTCCGGCCGCAGTGGGCTGGGACGAAGTCGGAGATGATAGCACCGCCGCACATCTTCTTGGCGTTACTTCTCTAGAGAGAGAGAGTTTTAGAGAGAGAAAGTATGGGAGAGAGAGAGCCTTGATTTTATAATAATTGAGAGTTGAGACGGTTACATTACAACTAATGAGTGCACAAAACGACAAGTCTGCTCTCAATAACTTTTTCTGGGGTTGTTTGATCAGACGGTAGAGAGTGAATCAGATAATTTATGAGGAAGTGCGGGGTTGGTCCACTCTGCTGATCGGACGGCGGTGAGTGAAACCAGTGATTCACGAGGGACGTGTGGAGTCCACAAAAAAGGAGAGAAACAGAAACAATAACGCTCGTTTAATGGAATAAAATAAAATAAAATAAAATAAAAGAGAGATTTATTAAAAAATTATTCTTAGAATACTTATATTTTAATTAGTTCATAATATATTATTATATTTTAACAAATTTTATTATTTAGACATTTGATCAATTAAATCTTAATTATCATATTTAAGTTATTTTATAAATAATTTTATCTTTATAAATATTTTTTGAACGGCTAGCAATTTGATGATGTGAACATTCATATTTTATGATGTGAATATTTACATTGAAGGTATGAAAGTTCATATTTTACGATGTGAATATTCATATTGGCAGTATTAATGTTCACATTACGAAATATTCACACTATCCATATAAATATTATTATTAAAGGTAATTTGGTAACAATATTAGTTATAGGACTTATTGAAATACAAAAAAATAATTTAGATTAAGTGAAATAAAAATAGGCGAAGAGAGAATTACGAATAAGTTTATCAAAATAAAATGATCATTCTTATGACTATTTCATTAAAATAATAAATAATAATTTTATTCAAAATTAAAATTTTATTTCTTTAATAAATTTATATTGATTGATGCGTACACAATGAATTATTAAATTTTAATATAAAAAAAAAGATGATAATATCTTTTTTTTTCAATCATATGACTAACAGTTTATAAAATGTAAAAAAATTAAATTAAGTATTATATGAATTAAAATCTTAAAAGATTTTAATATAATTACGTTAAACTTATATGACAATGCATTTTCTTCAAATCTCATGAACGTTGATATAATTTACCCCAAAACAATAATTTATACAAAATTAATTTTGGAAAATCTTTTTGAAAACACCACTTTGCTTGGTTCTATTTTTTTGAAAAAAAAATTCAGAAAATTCTACTTTATTATTTTTCGTATTTTTTTGTTTTTATTGAATTTTTTTAATATTTTAAGCAATTTTTTTACTTTTTAGACATACCTAACATAAATATACCTAAAAAGTAAAAAATTTGTGAAGAAAACCTTTTAGAAATTCACTAAATACCAAAAATACAAAAAAAAAATTGAGAATTCAGTATATTTTTTGTATTTTTATGTATTTATTAATTTTTTAAAATATTTTTTCACAAAATTTTTATTTTTTAGATACATCTAAGTAAGGTGTATCTAAAAAAGTAAAAAAAAAAATTTAAAATTTTAAAAATATTTACTAAAAACAAAAAAAATATGAAAATTAAAAAATTTAATTCAAAAAACTCAAATCAAACGCACTGTATAATTTTCTTTTTAAATTTTGAAAATTAATTTTATAAAAAAAAAATAGTGTTTTAGCGACAAGTGCAGATGTGTACCATCCACTATCTATTAAATGTATCTGTACTTTGCACCCCAAAATTTTAAAAAAATTAATTTGTACCTCCTTGCAGTTGGCTACTTTTTGTTAAAGCCCATGGTTTTGTTTGCATCACAAAAACTCCTCAAAGATAGATACAAAACATCTCAAGAAACATATTGGGTATGTTTGGTTTGAGTTTGGGAGATGAGTTTTAGAGATAAAGGGTAGGTTTGGTTTGTGTTTCTGAAAAAAATTTCAGAAATTTTCTCTACAAACAAATTTCAGAAATTTTCTCTACCAAACAAATTTCCCAAAATTTTTTTCCAAAACACACAAACCAAACAAGTTTTCCAAACAAATCTCTCTCACACACACATCAAATCAATCACTTTTTCCAAAACTCTCTCTCAAAACAATTTTCCAAAACAAATTTCCCAAAAAACCAAACCAAACATGTTTTCGTACTTTTTATCTCTAAAACACATCTCTCAAACACAAACCAAACATACCCAAAAAGTACGAAAAGTTGTTTGGTTTGATTTTTTCAAAAGATGTTTTGGAAAATTATTTTGAGAGAGAGTTTTGGAAAAAGTGATTGATTTGATGTGTATGAGAGAAAGATTTGTTTGGAAAACTTGTAAACCAAACAAGTTTTGGGAAATTTTTTTGGAAAAATTTGTTTGGTTTGATTACTTTTGAAAACTTATTTATAGAGAATTTTTCCCAAAAATTTTTGGGAAACACAAACCAAACAAGGCCATTGGCTCCTTTACCGTAAGTGTTAAAACAGGTTATAAATTATAATTTAATAGATTATAAATTATAATTTTAATTAAAAGTTATTAATTTATTTAGTGTAATTGTTGGATTATAAATTTAAATGGTAAGTAATGTTTGTTAAATAAGCTGTAAAGTAACTTTTTCAATTAATTTTTATTTTTTGTTATTCACTAGTCTACATTCCTTATTAAAAAAATAATAATAATCTATAATCCATTTAGATCTTTTTCTATTTTTTTTTAAAAAAAAAAAAATCTAAAAGTATAACTGTAAATTAACATGTCCACAGCAGAAATTGATAATCAAAAGTAACGGGTGAGCAGCTTCTCAGAATCAACTTTTTTGAGTTAAAATAAGTTGTTATAATTAGACATTGTTTGAAATAAATTTAATCAAACAGTCCAAAATAATATTTTCAAAACTAAAAGTTGTAAGTTGATTCAAAAAAACTCAAACAAACACTCCCATTGTCTTAAAAACTTGGGAGGTACATCTATCAAGAGATTGTTTTATGAGGTGCTTCTTTACTGGTCATCTTTAAAGAAGGGTTTAACGATTGTTTTCTTAAAAGAAAAAAAGACTAAGACCCCCTCAGGATTGTGACCCCCACGACCCCCTCTTCTTTTCATTGGTCAAAAATTTTTTTTTTTTTTTTTTCTACTCCCCCCCACTCACTAGCCCCCACGTGTGTGTGGGGGTGGTGGGGGTGGGAAACTGAGGGGGCCTGTATCAGTCCTGTTTCTTAAAATTTTTTTTGTTGATTTTATTTTGTTTAAAGTGATTTTTTTAATAACTTCTACTAAATTAGATGAACATCAAATATATATATATATATATATTTAAAAAAGTCATCTAAAAATGAAAAAGCTAAAAGGCTTTTTTTTTTTTGGATTTTCAAAACTTATTTTCTTTAAATTTTTGAATTATTTACCAATAAAGGGTTGTTTGAAATGTTCTAAATAAGTGTACTTTTTGACTTTTTATGAAATATAGATTGGGTATGGGTTGGGTTTGAAATGATGTAGTAGAGAGGTGATGTGACTTAAATAAAATGATGTGACTTAAATAAGATAGTTACTTTTTGACTTTTTTAGGGGATGACAAACAAGATCTAAATCTCATTACACAAACAGTTATACCAATTAATCTCCAATTTAAACTGTTGATCCGATAAGTCCCAGTGGTGGAGAGATTTGTTCCGTTTCATCCTATTTTGCATGCCTGGTGTTGCTGCATGAACGGTTTTACCCTTCACTTTGTTGTGTGGGATGTGTTTCACGAGATTACATTTTTTATGGGTTATGTTAGACAGCATATTTGGTAAGTCGAATGTTTCTTCGACAGACGAGTCAACCATTTTCGTTAGGATTTTCGGTTTTGATATCGAGGTGTTTTTTTGTGACGGCTAATTATTTGTGTAGCATACATAGCAGTTCAAATATCCACACATTCGCTGTTTTGCAGGTATATCATGTTCTTTTAGCAACATTGATTTTTTGTGCATTTAGCTGGTATGTGGGTTGTGTGTGGCGCGGGAATTATGTGTAGTGTTTTCGTATGCGTGTGGGTTGTGTGTTATGTGGATGCATTTTTACTGGCATGTGTGCCAACCAACACACCTCACACAGTAGAGCATAAAATGCCTTATCCTTTCCTCGTGTGTGGCACCCACAAATGTGACACGTAACCCACAAACTGGTCAAAAGTATGAAGATGCAACACATTACTACCCTACACATCACACACTAGAGCATAACACGCCTCACAGTACTTTCATATTGTATAGCCCCCACAAATGTTTCAAGTGACAACACGAATTTTGGCAACAATACATATCAATGGCAACAATGTCCTTTTACAACGGATAGTTCCAAACGGAACATTAAAAAATATATGAGACTAATTAGATCATAAGTTCAACAATTGAGATTTATTGGTAAATCTCCATAAATTTTTCTAAATTAGACAGATTTGAAGAACAAAAAAAAAAAAAAATTTAACTGTTGTCAAACAGAGCCTAAGGTCAAGTTTTACACTACAAATGCAGGTTCCTTTCACCTATTGCTCTTTTAACGATTGTACCAAAATAATAATAATAATAACATAAATGAGAGAAAACTTGTACTTCTATCTATGTCATAAAAGTATACGAGTTTAAAAAACTTTTAAGCTACGTTTGCATCTTAAATTTGTTGAGAAAAAAGAAAAGGAAAAATTCTATCCACAAATCACAAATCCAAACACACCCTTAAGAACCTAGCACTAACAGGAGATAATTAGTGGTGTAAATTTGGCCCGGTCCAACCCATGTTGGGTCTCGCGGGCTCCTGCCAAAATTTGAGCCGGCCAACGAGCCAAAAAATTAAGTCCAGACCCAGGGGACATTTGGGCTTTGGGCGGGTCTAAATAATTTTTTTTTAAAAAATATTTTTTCAACCAAAATTTTATTATTTTTCACTAAAAAAGACACTTGGTCTCGGACCGGACTTTGAGTGGACCTTAAGCAGGCTACTGGGCCAGACTTCAAAATGATGGTCCAGGCACAGGCTTATGGTCTCAGTCTGGGTTCGGGCTCGGGCCTAAACGGTTTTGGCCCACCCTGGGCCATTGGCAGGTTTCTGACTATTCAAAGGCCGCAGGCTATTTTTACACTCTTAGAGATAATCAATTGAAAAAAGATCAAAATTGAAATGTCATTATTATTGAAAGAAGACAGTGAGTTGCTGACAATGGCATCACACAAAGGACCAAATGAAAACTGGCTTTTACGAAGCAACACAAAAGCAATGCTTTCAGTTATGTCTTCCAACTCCTCACCTGACCTCATTCCTAAGAAACAAGCCAAAAACTCTTTGCTCACCCTACTTCTGCCGCTCTCAAACATCATGGGTTTCTACCTCCATTGGCTTCTTCATCAACCCTGTTTTCTCTGTGATAAATTACTCAAGAGTCATAAAGATATGTCAATCTTAACATGTAAGTAACAGATATGCACTTGTTCACACAGTTTGGATGCCTCCTGAGATCACCAGAAGATTTATTGAAGCCATAGAAAAACAAAAACACGGTCACACATCCTTTGCTTATGTGCATGATTCTTTCAAATGCTGAGGGAATTCTGGCAGGACATTGGATAAACATAACAGTTGTGATGGGAGAGAGAATTTTACAAAATATGACACAGATGAAAGAAAGGGGGTGGTATGAAAACTTTTGAAATGGGATACATCATTGTAACCATATGTACTACCTAGTATACCGTTGCAAAGAATAACACAAGTTAGGAACTCCATAGTTAATAATTATACAATTGAAAAGAATAAAGAATATAACATAAGTTGGGGACTCCTAAACCAGGAGATAGACTTCTAGACGACAACCAAAAAAAAAAAGAGTTCATCTTACACACATAACATGTAAATAAATTTCTTTTGGGGACAAAGTATGATGTGCCAATAAATTTCAGGGACTGAAATTGCACAAATTTGCAGACACATTGTGATTAAAGTACAAAACCAAGCTGGTTGAAACTTAAACCAAAAGCATGCAGTTACACTTTTGGCAGCTAATATATTAGCCGAAACAAACTAAATAAGGAAAAGAAAAAACCTAAACAAGCTGCTCAACCATATCAGATAAATGGAATTGCAATTCTCCAGAGGCACATATATTATGCATCACATGATCACACAAACAACACACAACACATACTGCATCACTTCTAATTCACAATCCAAAAGCTAATTCAAATTAGTAAAGAACAATAATTTCCAATCACAACCAGCAGAGGATATGAAATACAACAAAATATGCATGTAAGAGAAAAATAAAAAAGTTTCCAAGCAAAATGTTATTATTCCCCCACAATTTGATATGAAGAGGGGGAATAGAACTATCAAACATATGGGCGAATGAAAAAGCTAATGTGAATAAAGCAAAAAGGGAAATTGCATTTCAGAGGAAACAACTTAAAATAATTGTACTTTCATGGAGGTGGAAGTGAGAGTTGTGTCCATGTCAAAATTTTAATTGGCACCGGACACGGACCGACTTTCATTTCCATAAAAGTTACAATTATTTTGGGTTGTTTTTACTGAAACACAGCTTTCCCAAAGAAAAAAGTGATAAAAAAGAAAAAGAATTCAGAAACTTCTCTAGTCAGCCATTTTAGTCAAACGATGAATGGTACTTCTTGCAACCCCGTTACCGGGATCAAGTTTCATGACAGTCTTCAGGTCTTCTGCCCCAAGTTTGTACTTTTCCATACTCTCATACAAGAGTGCCCGTTGTACAAGTACAGCTACATTTTTGCCATCATGTTCTAGCACCTGCACAACACACATACAATGCATCCTATGAGATCTTTCCCTTAGAAAATATAAGGTGATTGACAAAATGATACCACAAAATTAAATGAAAAATATTATAGAGATCCAGTGCCCATGATAGGCAGAAAAACAAATGACATCGAACTATATCAGTCCACATATTGGTCACCTAGAAGCATGGATACAGATACGGGATACGGATACGATATGGTTACGGCAATACGACAAAATTTGAAAAATTAGGATACGGGTACGGCAGGGATACGTTCGTAAAAAATATTATTTTAATAATTTTTAGTAATGCAGTATGCATAAAAATAAAATCTAAAGCAAAAGACAACTTGATAAAGAAGAAAGATTCCTATAAAACTAAGATTCTTCAAGGTCAATAGCTTCAACTTGTTCCCCTTCATCAGTGAATATCACAAGACCTTAGCTAAAGCCAAAAAACCATTCTTAAATAAAAATTTTAGCAAATATACTTTTTTAAGTCAACAATGATAGCCTAGGAAGCACAGATACGGATATGGTGATATGGGGATGTGGATATGACGATATGTCAAAATTTGAAAAAGTATGATACGGGTACAGCAGGGATACATTTGTAAATTTTTTTTTTTATAATTTTAATAATGTAATATGCATGAAAATAAAACTTAAAGTAAATTAATAAATAAAGAGAGGGATTCCTATTAACCTAAAAGTGCTCAAACAGTCATAAAACATCCAAAACTAAAAGTAAAAGCAAAAGTAAATGCAAATGCAAATGCAAATGCAAATGCAAATGCAAATTAAACATCATCCTTACATGCCAACACCAAAAAAAGAATGAGAGCAGAGAGAAGAAACGTGAGAGAGTGAGAAAGTGAGAGAGAAGTGAGAGAGACAACAAGGATACATCAATTTTACAAATTCTATTACTTTAACTCTCACTATATTCCTCTTATCAAAGAACTAAACAAAATATTATAAGTAATATGTAACTTTGAGTATCCGATACTTCAAAATTAAGTATCCGATACTTTAAAATTAAGTATCCGATACTTTAAAATTAATAAAAAATTAATTAAGAAGTATCCGATACTTTTAAGAAGTATCCGATACGTATCTGCGAGTATCCGAGGAGTATCGGTATCCGATAAGTATCCGATACAGATACGTCACCCTTTTTGAAGTATCCGTGCTTCATAGTTGGTCACTATCCAATAATTCAAACCAATAGAACGCTTAACCATATAGGCAAGAAAATATTTTAAGAACTAATACTGAATCACAACAAGCCTTTAATTGGAAACTAGGGAGCTCTTAAAACAAATTCACCAAGTGGAGCTAAGAACTATTATGAAACCTGCCTAACCAGAATAGCAGGATCTAAGAACAATAGGAATTTCCATCACCATGTTTGTCATCCATCAATTCTTCAAACAGCCCTCAAAACGATACAATTCTTAGTAACTTTTAAGCCATCAGGTTAACAGAAGTTAAGCTGAGTAATAATTCAAACTAATTCACTGGCAGTCATGTTTACACTAGGAGAGTAAGTTATATAAAAATACTCAATTCTCAACATTTCAAACAGAATTTAAAACATGTTCTACCATAAAAGAACTAGTATTAAGCATACCTTTGTACAATCTGCCACAGCCTTTTTATACTCCCCAACTTCTTTGTAACATGAAGCCCTGCTTGATAAGACCTCCATGGTAGCAGCATCATCACCAGCCTTCTCGTGAAGAATCACAGCCCAAGAAAGCCACTTTATGGCATCAGGATACTGACCCTGTTTGTAATTATCCATCCCCTTATTTTTAGCAGCCAAGGCTGAAACACCAGCAGGTGGTGGAGGAAGCCCTTCAAGCTCAGTCGTCCCACCCGTTTCATTCCCTCCTCCAAACTCTGAATCCATCCCCCAATCATCAGCACCCGCAAATTGCTGACTCCCAAGTCCCTCAGACCCTTTAGGGCAGCCTCCAACCGAGGCTGATGATGAGCCAAACAGCGAATCAAACACATCAACACCAGAGGATTGAACAGGAGGCTGATTCTGAGGAGTGGGGATTGGGAAATCGTCCATTTTTGAATAAGAACCAGAATTCGATCCCATTGAACTGCTACTATTTGTAGGAACAGGATTTGGTGTGAAACCGGGTTTGGCTGACTTTGAAGCATTTTGAAAATCTCCGAATGCATCGTCACCAGAAGAGGACTTCTTGTTTCCTTTTCCTGATAAATTCATACTACCTAGTGGCTTCGATCCAAAATCAACCAAAGAGACAAATGGGTCTTTATTTGAACCCAACCCACCTCCAATCTTCACACTCTTCACGTTACTGTTGCTATTACTACTATTGTCTCCACTAATATAAGTCCCAAAACTCTCAGAAGACGCCAAATTACCACTACCCTTCACAGAATTCCCCGTTTTCGGCAGCGAATCCGCCAAATTCCCCATCGAATACGCATTCGATAAAGGAATTGCATTCTTCAAAGGAACATTACTGTTACCCTTATTCTGCCCTAGAGCAGAGCTAACAAGATCACCAAACAAATTAGGGTTTTTATTGACAATTCCAATACTAGATTTTGTGGTGGTGGTGGTGGGTGGTGCCGGAGAACCCCAGCTCTTCCCGAATATATCTCCGGCCATCGACGTGGCACCGCCGGGCAACCCGACCCGAACCGGTTGGGTCGGAGCGGGTTGGTGGGTCCAGGAGGGTTTGGGTTGCCAAGAAGACGACGTCGCATTATTGGGCCTAGATTGTTGAAATGAAGGTTTTTGATTCTTTTGATCGTTGAGAGATCGAGGACGGTTCGAACCGAGTCCCAAATCGAAGTCGTAGTTGTTCATGATTGCGTGAAGGTTTGATTTTTTTTTTTATCTCTCTTCTTCAAGTAATCGATTGAATGAAAAAAAAGAAAAAAAAAAAGAAAATTGAAATTACAGTGATGAGTTTGTGTAGTTGAGATCTGGGTCGATTATTCAGAGCGTACCTGGTTAGAAGGAGATCTTGAAATTCATGATCGTGGCAAATTGAGGAGGAGAGAGAGAGAGAGAGAGAGAGAGAGATAATGGTGCGCAGCTCTTGCAATTCAGGACAAGACAGTGGTATTTGGATCCCGAAATCCAAACAAGAGCAGAAAAATAAAAAAATGAAAATGAAACTTTTTATTTACTATAAAAAATGAAAAATGACCCACCCCCAAAAAAAAGATTTGATCAATTTATTTTTAATTCTGAATTTTGAATTTTATTAATTTTAATTGTGATAAATTTTGAATTTTGAATTTTATCAATTTTTAATATAAATTTTAAACTCAACGAAAAAAATTATTTTAAATATTTTATATATACTTATATTAATTTTACTAATTAAAATACTATTTTTGTAAATTTTACTTAATAAAAATAGAGTGATTGTTCAAATTGAAAACGAACAAAAATATTAGAATTTAAATTAATAAAATTAATGTTTTTATTTTGTTATAAAAGTCAAATTTTAGGTTTTTTTTTACTAATTAAAATACCATTTTCATTTTCACCTTTAGAAAGACAAAATGCTAATATTTGATAATATTTTTGAAATTACAAACATTACTCTTAAAATTTAGAACAACTCTGAAGCTATTACGCAAAATGTCTTTTAAAAAGTAACAATAAAGTACAATATTTATTTTGCCCAATTAGTTTAGTTAGTGTGCAGATCAATCATGTCATTTTATTTTAGCTAATCAATCAAACTAGCTTAACTAATTTTTTTATAAAAAAATACTATAAACATAAATAAAAAATAGAATCTTTTAATAATATGTTGTTTATGCACCTAGTGTTGATGTGATATTTACAAATATTTATTTTTTGAAATATATAATTAAATTATTTTTTAAAATAATATCTTTACACGATCATATTTTTGAAAATAACAATGGGTCGGAACAAGTAGAGATGCAACAAAGATTGCAGGATCAAGGAGAGATGAACACCTCAAAACAGCAAGAAAACCCTTTTGCTCAGCAATGGAGGCTGGTTAGATGTGGAGAGTGAGAATGAAAATGGAGAAAATGCCTCTTGTGATGTAGAGCCTGTTGAAGGGGAAAAAAAAAAAACTAACTTCACTAGCAAAAATGTCTCATGTGCCCCTTTTGTTTCCTCCTTGGAGTTGCTATTATGAGGTAAGAAAAATAAGATAAGTGATCAGTGCTAAAAATAAAAAATTAAATGAGAGATATTGTTATATTGTAATTTTACTACGGCTATGTTTGGAGAGTGATTATATTAATTAAAGAATTACTAAGATTATTTTGAGAATTAAGTTTTTAAAATAAATTCTTAAGTTTTTATGAAAAGGTATATAAAAAAGTAGAGATGATAGTTGACTTTTTAAAAAAAAAAAAATTTAATAGTAATTTTTTTGACTTTTTGGATAAAATTTGAACTTTCATTAAATATAGGGTTTGTTTGGGAAGTAGTTGTTTTAATTGATTTTTTTTATTTTTTACAAAAAAGGCGTAAATAAAAATAGAGAAAACTATTGACTTTTTAACTAAAATTGCCTGGTCAATAAAATTTTAAAAATTGTATGTAAATAAAATGTATATTCAAATCTATTTAAACAAGAGTCTTATTAATTAGTATTTACTAGATGCTAGTTAAAGATCAAATAATAATAATAATAATAAAAAAGAATTTTGAAACCCATTGAACATATTTTCATATATTTTTATATATTTTAATACACTTATATAACAATAAGGAAAAATTAGTGAAGCATTCATCTTCAACTTTGTGTAGTAGGAGAGGTCCAAGATTTTTTTTATTAACTAAGGTCCCTTAATATTTTCATCAGTCTCGTTTTGTAGCTTGAATTTCATTTGGCTTGAGTGGCCCAACTACCCAAAACGACGTCGTTTTGGGCATTTTTTTTCCCCTCATTTTCTCTCTGAAGAAGAAGAAGAAGGAGGAGGAAGATGAGGAGGAGGAGAGAAGAGGGAGCTGAGAGAATATCATCATCATCATCAACAACAACAACAACAACAAACAAAATAAAGAGAGAAATAGATAGATCTATACACATCATCATCAACACAAAGCGAGAGAGAGATAGATCTATACACATGCACACAGAACAAAGAGAGAGAGATCTATACAGAGAGAGAGAGAGAGAGAGAGAGAGATCGATCTATACACACATACACACAGAGAAAGACATACACAGATCTGTGTATTTGTGTATACACAAATCTGTTGATGATGGCACCGGTGATAGCGGTGATGGCGTCGGTGATGGTTTCTCTCTCTCGCATCTTCTCTCTTCCTCTTCTTTTCTTCTCCTCCTCTTTTCCTCTTCTCTTTTCTTCTTTTCTCCTTCTTTTCTGTCTCTCTATATTCAAAAAGCAAGAAAAAGAAGAAGGAAAAAAAAAAAAAGAAACCCAAAATGGTGTCGTTTGGGTTTCGAGCCAATTCGAGCCACCAAATTTCGAGCTACAAAGGATTATTTTATTTTCATAGAGAAAATTTGGCTCAAAATTTTTTTGTCTCATTAGAGAAATTTCACTTGACTCAGAGAAATTTCGGCCCTAACTCAAAGAAATTAAATTTCTCTGGTATGATCAAATTTTGAAATTTCTCTGTAAAAATTGAAATTTCTTTGAATTGAGACAAAATTTATCTGAGTCGAATTTTCTTTGTAGAAATGTTGAGGGACTTTAACTACTATGAAAATATTATATATCTTTTATTTTATAAAGTCTTAATATCAGAAACTTTAAAAAAAATTCCCTTAACAATAATCACGGCTTAGCATTTCACTCTGAATAATTTTATTAAGTACCACTTTTTTATTAGATTTTATTGACGAGTGTCCTAAAAACTACTTGTTAACAACTTGAACATTATATATGTATAGAAGTAAATGTCCAAAAGAATATATAATTATTTTAAATTTTATAACATAGTTGTTAACAAGATTTTTTTTAAAAAAATTTATTTCTAAAATATATATTTTTAATTTTTTTTACATCAAAGGATTTCTTGCTTATGACGAGGTTTGTTTGGTTTTGCAAAGGGATGTTAAAAATATTGAGGGTGAATGGCATTTGCTTGTTTGGTTTTGTTTTTAAACATTGTTTTTAATTTTTTGTATTTTTTTTTCATATCTTAGTTATTTTAATTTTTTTTTTTTTTTTTTACATGTGCCGAAGGAGTAAATACTTATAACTAAAAAAAAAAAACATTAAAGATAACAAAAAAAACAGGGAACAAAAATAGTTTTTGTATTTGAAAACAAAATTCGAAAAAAAGTGGTTAAATAATAGTGGTTGGTAATTGAAAAATTGGGAGGTAGAATGACGAATTAATTGTACCAAAAATGCTTGGACCTTTAATTAGAGGTCTCACTAGTGATGTGGTAGTGGGTCTCATTTATTGTCACTTGGACCTCTAATTAGAGGTCTCACTAGTGATGTGGTAGTGGGTCTCATTTACTGTCACTGTCAGTGCTGTGTCTGTTTGCTTTTTTGTTTTTAATCATTTTTTTTTCCATCTCATTATAGGTGTGTTTAGAGTTTCTAAATTAGAGATTTTTAGCATCATTGTTAATTGTACTAAAAATAATAATAGCTATCTATATAGCTAGTCTAAAGGCCTACAGTCTACAGAACTCTCTTTTCAAGTTGTTAAGCTATCTAGAGTATATCAGTATCCTTCATATACGCTTTTGTCTCCGTTTAAGTTGTGGATTGATTTTTTGGTTATTTTAGTCTGATTTGGAAAGAATTTTTTAATTTTTTAATTTTTTTGACTTTTTTTGTGAGAGAGGATTGTAATGATTATAGGTTGGATTTGATATTTTGTTTTTTGTGGCTAAAATAGCCTATTTTGTTTTTTATAGCTATTTTAGCCCCTAACCCACCCAAACCTTCTTGCCAAACACCACCTTTATATAGTTAGAGCATCTCCAATAGTATATATATTTTTTTATCAAATTTGAGTAAAAAATAGGTTATTTTATCAATTTGATATGACTTTCTTCAACGGTGAGTATCAAACTTGTCAAACAAAATATATGCAGAATTGAGGGAAGGGTCGACCGACCGGTCGATCGGTAAGACTAATTTTTTTTTTTTAACCTGTTTGAATCTTTCGACCTGTTTGAACCTACCTATTTGAAAGGGAACCGGTCGACTGGTTGGTCAACCGGCCGGATATCCGACTGGTTGACCGGTTGGTCTCCCCCAACGGTAAAGCACAGTAAAATAGTGAAATCTGGAGCCTGTTCTTACTTTGATAAATTTTTTGTTCCATTCTCATTTTGATACCAATTTGCTGAAACCATTGGAGTTTTAAAAAGTGACTTTTTCATCAAATTTCAAATATGATATAAGGTTTAATGAATCGTTGGATATGACCTTAGAGCATCTCTAGCAAACAAAAGCTATAAGAGTTGATAAAATTAAAATATATTTATAGTTCCAAAATATGCTCTTCCAACGGTTTATTAAACACTACAATATATAAGAGTTTTTAAAGATCAAATATTTTAGTCTTTAAAAGTGAAAATTTTGTTATAAAAGACATTTAGGGATCAATTTCTATCATCGTAAGAATAGTAGCTAAAAGGACGTCTCGAATAGTAAAAATAAAGCTTTTAGCGACAAAATTTTAAAAATATCACTATTAAATAGACTTTTAGGGACAAAATAATTTAGTTTCAAAATGAGTTATTTTTTGAGAAAAAAAATTTAGTCCCAAATAAATAATAATTCATCACTAATATTCAATTTTTGTTACTAAAAATATAATAACGACATTTTTCGTAATAATTTAAAAAATAATTATAATCTTAAATTTTGATCTTCAAAACTTTAATTTTTTTTATAGTGAAAGCTCCTGCCAAATTATAACCTGGCACAAATTTTATCTATAACTAAAGTTATGCTAAGAGAGTGAGAGAGAGAGCAAGACCCAGACTGCCCGAACAACCAGGCTTGCATAACTAAAGTTATGCTAAGAGAGAGAGAGAACAAGACCCAAACTGCCCGAACAACCAGGCTTGCATTCAGTGTGCTTGTCAAATGAAAAAAAGTTGGTTAGGTTAAACAATAGCAATTTCACCACTGTTCAATATTAAATTTTAATCTTAATTATTCATTTTACCTATTCACCATTACAGTTACTCTTATCAAAGACTTTATTTTAAGTTCATTATGCTCTAATGAAACACATCTTTGATCTCTAGTCTAGGCTAACTGTTCCTTTTGTCCTTGATATTTTATATACTATGATATATCCCTTCTTAATAAATAAATTTTTATTTTTGTAAAAAAAAAAAAAAAAAAATTCAAAAGGCACCAAAAATGTGAACCAACTACAAGTTAATTTGGATGGTATTATTGGCATTGTCTTGTATTTTCTGACTCCTTAAGGTTCCGTTTAATTAGAAAGAAAATTTGGTAAAAAGTGAAAGTAAAAGAAAATGAAGTGAAAGAAAAGAAATAGAAAAGAAAGTACATTTTCTTTCAAGCATTTGATTAAGATGAAAATTTTGTAAGAAAATATAGAAAAATTTAAAAATTTAGTTATGAATAACTCGCACATTCAATTTTTCTTGTATTTTCTTGTTTTTTTTTGCAAGAAATAAAAAATTAGTTACAATGTTAATTTATATGAGTTGTATAAAAAAATTAATTTTCTTATATATTCCACCACTTTCAAACTAAACAAATTCATAGAAGTTAAATTTTTTTCTCTTTCTTTCACTTTCTACTTGTTTCATTCTAAGCAAACTATGCCAAACCAATTGTAAACAAGGGTAGTGCACTTTCTAGGTAAGTTCTAATTTTGGTACATATAGATAAGCACAATTTGGTGTTAGGGCATCAGACAAGTAATCCAACTCTTGTGCGGGACCTATAAAGCGGATACAAGGGATCAATAGACACCGACTGTTCCACTGTACAAGCATTTAAAATTTAATTCACAGTTGAAGCCCTTTGTAAAACTAACTGATTTAGAAGAGATGGTGGACGTTGAGCACGCAAAGATCAAAACATTTAGTTTTGTGAGACATTTTATATATTTGGGCATCGGAGAATCTTGAAACAATTTTATTAGGAGCACAAAAACTGTGCAACAAAAACAACACAAAATACTCACAGGTCAATAGAGATGACACAGAAAAACAAGCACAAGTCATTTATGTGATACAATCCTTTTGTCCTGTTTATTCGAACTTGAAATGAGAAATGGAAGACCATAAAAATAAGTATAATCATCAATTATAATATATTGACCTCTCAATTTCATACATTGCTGTTGATATAGGCATTCAAATGGCCATTGTTGAACCATATTCACAGGCCACTTGGCTATTCCTGTGTTTGAACATCATATTCAAATTTCATTTTCATTTTCCTTTCCTATGTCATATCTTTCTCAGTTGCCAAACAGCACATAATTGCTCCATTTTACCAATTGGGTTTTTGACATCCGACGAAGATTGAATTGAATCATCCAAAATGGCTCATAATGTTCTGATATTTCATTTGGGTTATCTCTCCTCCATTTGCATCCATATGTGCATTACACAGGCCTGCACTTCTAAAAATTGCTCCTGGGAAAAAAAAAAAAAAGTTGTTTTGAACCCTTTACAAGCTCTTATTTTTTAATTTTTTTTTTGTTTTTTTGTTTTTTGTTTTGTTTTGTTTTGTTTTCCCTCCTCTCCCGATACAAAAGCTATGTTTTGTAACAAGGCTAAGCTTGTCATTAAGAACCTATTTGCAAGGTGGTGGAATTTGTATGCCGCTATAGCTGACACGTGCACTGGTGCACGTAGAAGTTGGTCGTACATTGTTGGGGCCGGTGAACCTCAAATTGATGTTTTGAAATTGCAAATTTTCACAAGGAGCCAACGTGCTGCACATAAGATTGACTCCGACCTCTGATTGAGTTGTTCCCCCAATGTTTTGGTAAATAATATCGCTGATCTTTACACGCGATGGCTGCACATAATTGAAACAAAATTTAATTTGCCTTTTTTTAGACATGATCATTAAGAAATGGAGGATTTTGCACCCAAAAAATATAAAATAAAATAATCTTTAGAATGATTAAGAAGATTAATTACAAACCTTGGCACTAGATTTACCACCGTAGCCTTGGTCGATGATGATGGGGTTCTTAACATTTTTCATGACAATATTGGTGAATAGCATGCCCGAAGCTTTACTTGGATCTGACCCTGGCCATGTTTTAATTCTAATACCATTTGTCGTGTCTGTCAAGGAACAATTTTTGACGATGAGGCCTCTCACGTCCATTTCTTGTGGTAACTTGCCGAGGCTTCCCACACTGTTGTAGACATGAAAATTAAGGCACAATATTTAGGATTGTGTAACTAAGCAAATGGTCTTGTGACAATTGTGTGAAAGAATGCAACTTTTAGAATGACTTAATTGAATAGCTTTTCGGTACAATAAGGATTCATTGGCAATTTCAAAAGGTTTCTCGTTTCAAGTTGGTTATGAAAATATTGCATTCGAATTGTTTCAATAGGCAATACAATCATACAAAGAAAAAAAATTTGGTTGAAGAAGTACCTAATGCCATGTCCAGGGCCACATTTTATTCTGTTCAAAGTGACATCGGTTGCTCCTTGCCCTACAGAGATGCAATCATCACCAGTGCCGATTGTACTTCTTGAAATTTTCACCATTTGAGACCTACTTATGTGGATTCCATCAGTGTTCGGGCTATCTGCAGGGGCAGTAAGGGTAAGGGCCTGTGCCCTGATATTGTTGCAATTGGTAATATGCATGTGAAATCCCATGCTGTTTACTAAATGGAGTCCGCGGATTTTGCCATTCTGGACATTATTGATGTATAGACTCTGTGCACAAGCAAAAAAAAAGAAAAAAAAGAAAATCACAGTGCTGAAACACGATTCTCAAAATTAAAAGAAGAGCTGATGGAAAAGCATGCCAGGAAGGAGGGTTATTTAGAAGCTTACGGCTGCGAGATGAGCGCAATCAGGGTTACTCTTACAGTCGTTGTACTTCCAGACATTTTGACCTTGTCCATCGATGATACCATCACCGGTGATCATAAGGCCATTTACCCGGTTAAACGAGATCCAACCCTTGTCGGGATAATTAGAAAGATCTGAGTCTGCTTTTATAGTTCCGAAAATTTGAAATATCAGAGGAGATGAAGATGGATTTTTGCATGGCCCTGAGAATATCAGTTCCGTGACTTTGAAAATCCCCTTGGGGACAACTACTCTTGCATACCCATTCACACCACATGCTGCAACCCATGCTTGCATGAAAGCCTACAAGTATGGGAAAATTCAACCCATCATTTGGTGTTTTTTATAAGTAAACTCTGTCAAATAGAAGTACAGAACTATGAAGATATAAACACAGAAAACTGCAGAGACTGCATGCAGTGTTTTTATTAGAATGAATGTAGTACTGTGAAAAAAATTAGAAATCTAGCCCAGTCATTGTTTAATACGATGCCTCCGTTTGGAAAGTGGGTTGACTTTTTAGCTATTTTAGCCTGATGCTAAAAAGTCTGGTTTGTAAGGACTTTTGACTTTTTTTGGTTTTTTTTGTGAGAAAGAATGTAATGATTATGGGTTGGATGTGATATTTTGTTTTATTGAGCTAAAATAGTCTATTTTATCTTATATAACTATTTTAGCTCAAATCTTGCTTCCCAAACGGTTTATGCAGTGATTTTATGGTATTTTATTATTCGTAGAATTTATATAAACAAAAAAATACATCTATGGTTTTTATAATTTCAAAAACAAGAAAAAGAGATTTACATATTAAGTCAATAGACTATTACTTAGAACCTTTGGGAACGTAGACCATTATACATTCATTGTAGAACTACTCAGACAATAGGGACAACAAATTATTATTATTTTTTTTGAAAAACAAAGCGGAGCCACGGCCTCCCTTGACCCATCGCTAACTTTGTTCATGGCT
The DNA here is from genome assembly GCA_030407325.1 of Camellia japonica. Lineage (NCBI taxonomy): Eukaryota > Viridiplantae > Streptophyta > Magnoliopsida > Ericales > Theaceae > Camellia > Camellia japonica. The sequence goes on along the minus strand of JAPPVO010000031.1, from coordinate 192,506,554 downwards.
ATTGTCAGCACTATATTTTGTGTATTTTTTAAATTTGTCTTTAACATCCTTATAGCCGGTCAAATTGAAATAAACGTATACCCAACTTGAATCGATATAAGATTACAATATACATATAAACAATTTTTATTTTTTTAAAGAAACAAACTTTTGCAACGAAGCTAAAATTCACCTGGGTACAATCTTGAACTCCATCAGGTTTGGCCCCAAATTGCATCACATTAAAAAATTTCTCACCAACACGGGCAGCACGAGTGCGAGGGCCGCCTAGCCGGCCGGCCTCGCAAGACGAGGCTAGAGCTAAACACAATACAACAAACGCAACCATGGCCTTGCCACCACATCTTCTTGTGCTGGAGGCCATTGTTGCAACCCTGAAAACTGGGTTGCAAAAATTTTGTCGCGATTTTAAACACCGTGCTAGCTCTCTCCTCCAACCCGGCCTTTATTTTCAGTTAAATTTTATTCTTATTTTTTGCTTGGAACTCTCTTTTCATGCACCCTTTTTTTTTATAGATGTTTTCAAGTTGAAAAAAAAACAACAATTTTCTCTCACTAATGTTGTGTTTGGGGCTGCTCTGATTCTTCGGAGAATGTTGGGTTGAGTACCGTTGGTTTGCGTTTTTTTTGTTGGGCTAAATTCTAGGGTTGGTGTTTTAATTTGACATGGCATAGTTTAAAGCCATTGGTTGCTTTTGTTTTCTTCCCGTATATATGGCCTCTCAATTTAGCCTCCAAATTGATGGGTAATTATTTAGTTGTCCCGGAACTTTACGTTAATTCAAAAATTTTAAAGTTGTGTTTGGATCATTTAGATAGTAATTTGGGTAGAAAAAAGAAAAAAGTGAAGAAAATATGAATGAAATATAAGTTGTTTATTTATTTATTTCCCTCGCATTTTTTTTCTTCTTTCAATTTCCTATCAAAATTTATGATTCAAACATAACCTAAGGTAGGACATACTGAATTACCTTTGTTAGGTAGTTAGAAAACAAATGATAATCCATTTAGTGTGTTACAGTTTCTCATTAACTACGAGTGTTACGTAAATAATGTCACATGATACTCTGAGAGTCTGTATTGTGAATTTGTGATATTGTAATGATATACCACAAAACAAGACTCACAAAAGGGAGTGCTATGATTTGGATGGACTAGCTCGGGTCTTTTTTCAGGATTCAAACTTTTCATATTATAAGGTTCATTCATATAAAAAAATTAGATTGATTAGATATTAATAGTCATATCATTACGTCATATTATATTTATTTTAAAAAAAAATGAATGACAAATGTTACATTGGTAACCATTTTCGATTAACTTGATTTTGTATTGATAATTTTTGACCCTACAAAATGAACGATGTAAATCATAAAAATACAGAGTGAGCCCCACATACGGCACAAGATTCCTCAATATGCCCTAAGACAAGGAAAATCATTATATAGTTCCTGAGTACAATACAACATTGTTTGTATGACATTCTTGATAAATAGAAAATTACAGCCCATATTAAATTATGTAAAAAAATTTACTACATAATCGATTTTTAACACCACAGAAAATTTAAAAAAAAATGACTCTTCTGCTAATCAAGGCTGTTTTGAAGGAGGGTAATTTGGCCAACCTCAGAGGTGTGACTCATCAGCCAGTAAAATGGAAAGACAGTTTTCCTATTTCTTCTACCATTTTTTTAGTAAAATAGTTTTTGGCAACAATGCAATGTCTATAGAAAAAATTTACTGAAAAATGCACCTAATAATCAATGTGTGGTCCATATGTTTCTGAATTAGAAGTGGGCATAAACTATATCTCTAATTTATAATTAGATCTGATAATTATGATAGCTATTTGAATTATTTAGAGAGAATTGAAGTAGTTTATAGTCGTTATCATGTTTTGGAGGCATTTTGAGAAGGAAAAAAAAAAAAAACTATGACATCTACATTAACCAAGGTGTTTGCTTTATATATTAGTATAGATATGACATGAACCATATATAAAATGAGTTTGAGTCACATATTAACTTTTATATACACTTTTTTTACTTCTATATACATGTAATTTATCTTTATTTTTTATAATAATAAAAAAAGAAAGATATTTTGGTTCTCAATTTTTAAATTGTGATAACATTATCCTCATTTTCTTGGAAAAAGGTTAATGACGCTTACAGAATGTGATTAAGAGCTCTAAAACTAGAGCTCTAACATGAGTTCTAGTGATGTGATAAAGCCAAAAAAATAAAAATAAAAATAAAAAAACAAAAAACAAAAAACACAAATCAAAACATCACATCACATGATAAGATTCACTATTAGAACTCTCCCTTTAGACCATCTCTAACGTTGCATCAGATTGAGAATCAGATTTGAATTTAATAAAAAAAGTCACTTTTTCTCTGTCCAATGGTTTCACCAAACTGATATCAAATTGAGAACGGAGCAAAAGTTTCACCAAATTGAAGATGTGTTGCACCTTTCACCAAATTACTGTGCTTAGTCGTTGAGTGTGGACCCACTGGACGTCCAGATGATCATTTCAAGCAAAATTTTGTGAAAATTTTACACTAAGAGGTCGATCACCCGGTCGACCCCCCGATCGACCACCTCTTTGTTTTCTCAATAAAAAAAAAAAAAAAGAAAAGAGAAAGATCAGAACCAAATTTTTTTATTTTTTACATTGTCTGGTTGACTACTAATTTGATAAAAAGCCAAATTTCTTTTTTAGAGCAGACAATATCAAATAAAGAAAATTATTATTTTTTTACTCAAATTTAATAAAAAATCTGATGAATCATTGGAGACACTCTATTAGAGTTCCGAAACATATTCCCTTATTATTAATTGGGCAGCGTGCACATTGCACGTGGTTGTGTCTTCTCCACGTGGATAATTCACCATGAATATTAATAGCTCAGCCTCTTATTCAGGTGTTGTTTGAAAAAAAGTTAATTTTTGATTTAGCTAAAAAATAAAAATATAAAAAATGTCATAAGAATAATATGATAATATTCACCATGTTTGTTTCCTTTTGAAAAATTTTACTTTCTTATTTTTCATATTTTTTTTTATTTCTACTGATTTTTTAAAATATTTTAAATAATTTTTAGACACATCTAATATAAATATACTTAAAAAGTATAATTTTCGTAAAAAAACTCTTTAAAAAATTCACTAAATACCAAAAATACAAAAAAATAAAAATAAAAATTTAATATATTTTTTGTATTTTTATGTATTTATTACTTTTTAAAAATATTTTTTACAAATATTTTATTTTTTAAATGCATCTAAGTAAGGTGTATCAAAAAAAGTAAAAAAATGCATAAAATTTAAAAAATATTCACTAAAAATACAAAAAAAATACAAAAAATAAAAAATTTAATTTAAAAAATTGAAACCAAACATATTGATTTTTTTTTTTTTTTTTGTAAATATAAACATCTTTATTGGTTTTCTAAGCCTTTTAAAAAAGTTCGAAGCCCATGGACTGATCCCAGCTTGAGCATCAAGCAGTAGCCAGGCTTAGGTTAGGCCGAAGGATGAGTTGGGCTATGAGTTTGACTTGGGTTGACAGGTATGGTCATGGATCGGTCCATCAAGCAGTAGCCAGGCTTAGGTTCTGTGGGTATTTTTGATTGGTGAGAAGCCCACCATTTGTGAAATAGTTTGGTGCGAAGTTGTTTTGTTGTTTTCGAAAAACATTTTATTTTCAATTTTACATCTTAATTTATTTGTTGACTTTTTTTTTATCTATTGACTTTTTGTTGACTATCTATTCAAATTAATATCTATCTGTTCAAATTTATATCTATCAACTCAAATTTTTTTCTATCCATTCAAAATTTTAAACTATTTCTTCAATTTTTTTTGACTATCTCTTCAATTTTTTCCTCTTATTTGTTCAAATATCTGTCCAAATTTTTTTATTTGTTCAATTTTTTCTCTTACCTATTTAAATCTATATGTCCAAATTTTTTTATCTATTCAATTTTTCCTTGAATTCTATTTGTTGATTTTTTATCTGTCCTAATCTTTGTTAAAATTTTATTCTAATTTTTTCTGCTCAAGACGCTCTCTTTAGCTTAATTATTTCATCATCTGATCATATCAGATCATCATGTTAATTTGATCTAAAATCATTTAATCGTATACTATATGGCTATAGGTTTTAAATAGCGGTATTAGACAAGAAAAAAAAAAAAAAATCAATATGTGTTTGTTGTAGAGTAATGGTATCAGGAGCGTTGATGCATATCAGAAATTAGATGATGCAATCATGAATTTTTCAAAATTATCAAAATAGAAAATAAAGAAAATACAGTAGCCAAATTGGTCATATTGATTGTGAACATGTTGGTTGTGAATTAATTATGGATTGACATGTATTGTGAATTAGCCAATGCACATGTGATTTCTACTCTCACCAAATATAAACCAGTATGTTTTCAATGGTTTAAAATATGTGAAAAAATTGATTTTCAGTGGATATATATATATATTTTTAGAACATTGGAAACATTATACTAATAAACAATAACATTACATAAAAAAGACACTAAAGGGCTATCCCAATCAAACAACAAAACAAAAAACAAACAACAAAAAATAGATCTACAAAAAAAAAAAAAAAACAGTTGCAATCCAGGTAAAACCACTTATCTTCTCAAAGATATGGTTTGGAAAACAAGATCTACTTAAAAGCCCACCGTCCTTGTCGACGTCATCCCTATTGCCGCTGCCCAACTCCGCCACTACCGCCACCGGATATCGAACATTGCTTGAAGCTAGAGTTGAGAAGAAGTACACTCACAATGGTATGAGAGAAGGCTTGAGAGAGGAGAAAACCATTGTGGGTATCGAAAATTCAAAAATCTATATCGAAATCGGAGGAGAAAACTCTTAAAACCCCTATTGCAGCGGATGTTTGAGATTAATTATTTTAGTATCTTTTTATTTTATTTTATTTTATATACTCAACTAAACGAACTAGAAAAGTAAAAGAAAGAAAATTAAAAAAAATTTGAAAAAAGGTTCACTAAAGACAAAAATTTTTTTTTTTTTTTTTTACTTTGAAAATTTTTCTACTCTAAACGGACTCAAAAAATAAAAAATTTTGACACAAATTTTTTTTAAAAAAATTATTAAAAAAAATTATTTTTTTTAAAAATGTGACTTTTTTCTTTTAATCAATGCTGAACGAGACTCAATATTTTGTTGTTTTTTTTTTTCAAAAATAGTGTTAATGTGCTAATAATTAAATTATAAAGTCTTTTCATGAACTCCAATCTAAAATCCCACCCTAACATTTAAGTATTCTTTTTATGATGACTTGAGCTACAGTTGCGTGAGAGTGAAGAGTTTTATATAGAGATGACATAATATGCTGACAGCAGCAAACCCCCATCATCAAACTCTGAGAATATTACAAGCATTTAAATAATTTTATTTTATTTTATTTTATGTTTTTTGAATATACAAATTTATACTATAATGGAAGGTGAAGATTATTGAATGCGTAGATAGGATTAAAACTTTTTGAGAGTTCACGCATGGAATTAGATTCTTAAACCAGAAAGCTTTTTAAAATTATTTTTTTGACCGCTTTTAGAAGAACCAACCAACCAGTGGTGGACATCTAGTTCAACAAGGATCCACCACATATGCTGCCCCCCCCCCCCCCAAAAAAAAAAATAAAAAATAAAAAATAAAAATTGAAAGGTACTGAAGATATTTCCTGATCTCCTTTCATTACTTATGCATGATTCTCTTCATTACTCCGTTTAGATGGTAAGTGAGAAAATAAAAAAAAAAAAAATTTATGTTTTTCATTATCATGTTTAAATGGTAAGAAAGTAAAGTAGGTGAAAGGGATATAAGTGAGATTTTTATTTTATTTTATATTTTACGGTGCAATTTTGGTATTATAAATATTTTATAACTAATTAACATAAATCTCAATACTTTTGATGAGAAATTAAATAAGTTCGGTAAGAGAGGTTTTTTTTTTTTTTTTTTTTCACCATTTTTCATTAGTTTATAAACCAGACATGAGAAAAAAAAAGTTTCTTTCTCATCATATAGAGAGAATTTGGAGGATATTTTTTTCATGTATTTTATTTTTTAGTTAAGTCCTTCTTAACTTTTTTATTTTTTTGGTCTGTCTTTTATTTTGTTTAAAAAAAAAAAATTGTGAGGTTAAGGGGTTGGTTGTATGGATGCGAGTAGCAGTGATAAGGGTAATTTGTATTTTTTGAATTTTTCTCGATGCATGTCAGCTTCCTGTATCTTTAATTTTATGCTGTTAATGAATTTTTTTTTTACTGATCAAAAAAAAAAATATATATATATATATATATTTGAGTTCTATGCATAACTTTTATTGTGTAAATTAGGTATGATATGAAAAAAATAAAAAATTACTCATGGAGTAATACTCCGTACATGGATGGAGATTTTTTTTTTGAAAAGAAGTAATGATGATATTTGAGAAATAAAGATTCGCTAATTTTGTGCCAACATATTCACGAACTTCAGTTACTTTGGTTCATAAATTTTAAAAAAAGATTTAGAAAGAAAAAGAAAAAATACATGTGAAATGTAATTATCTGTTCAAATTTTTTGAGTATCTATTCAATTTTTTCCTCTTATTTGTTCAAATATTTGTCCAAATTTTATTACTCATGCATGTCATCTTCCTGTATCTTTAATTTTATGCTGTTAATGAATTTATTTTTTTTTACTAATCAATATATATATATTATTTGAGTTCTATGCATAACTTTTATTGTGTAAATGAGGTATGATATGAAAAAAATAAAAAAATTACTCATGGAGTAATCCTCCGTACATGGATGGAGATTTTTTTTTTTTTTGAAAAGAAGTAATGATAATATTTGAGAAATAAAGATTCGCTAATTTTGTGCCAACATATTCACGAACTTCAGTTACTTTGGTTGTATTTGGTTCAAAAATTTAAAAAAAAGATTTAGAAAGAAAAAGAAAAAATACATGTGCAATGTAATTATATTAAATTCACATTTTATTTATATTTTTCAATTATATTTGAGAAATAAACATTGGCTAATTGTGTGCCAACATATTCATGGACTTGAATCACTTAGAAGAAAAATATCAAACATATGATCTTCCAATTATAAAACATATTGATGGGTTTTTCAGTTCCAACAAATGAATATAAACGGATCTCATCATTATGAAATTTTAATTTATAAACTTTGTTTGTGTAAACATTACTTCACTAATTGTGTTGTATAATTCAGAATTTTATTCATGAATTGAAACATGTAAACAAAATTCATTTTGAATATAGCTCATAACACATTAATTTTAAGTTTACACTCTACACTTCATTTTGGGTAACTAGAATTATGTTTAGTCACTTACAACCATAAGTTTCTTATGTTAGGAGAAGGTAAAACACAATCAAACATACACAACTTCAAGATATACTTCTGAAAGACACTCTGAGATTCATAGTACTTTACAAACATATAATACTACTTCTGAAAACATTCTTCTGAGATTCATAGTACTTTACAAACCTTTTCTAACTACAAACCAGCTACAACATACAAAGCACTTCAACACTACTACAAAGTCTCCAAGCACACATTAAAACTAGGGTTAAAAGAGGAGAGAGCACACTAATAATAGCACATATGTTTAACCAAAACAAACCTCTAATAGCGATCATGCCTCTTCTTGCCAAAATCTTTGACCACGACCCCACCATAAATTTTGGCTGCCTGATTGCAATTAATAACAGTTTCTTTCGCTGGAGGAGCTCTCGGCCCATTTTGAAGCTCTTGATGAGGACGAGGACGAGGACGAGGACGTGGATGAAGACGATGCTTCCGTCCCTGGACTACATCAAGAAAATCAAAAGCTTCAAGCCCAATCCTATCAAGGTCACCACCACGGTGTGCCATATGAGTTTAACAATACAAAATTTGAGAAACAATACAAAGATATGAAAGATTTTGTTTTTGGTGTGTTGATACAAAAGTGACAAGCCAAAGCTCTTTATATAGAGCTCAGTGAATCTTCTAGCTTCCCTAGTTCCCACACTTTAATTTGTTGATTCTCCCCCAATGGTCAAAGCAATGCTTTGAAAATCAGATCGAATCGGTTTTTAAAAGTTTATTCGGTTTTTATTGGAAAAAACTTTTAAAAATTAGATTTATTTAAAAAAGTTTAAAAGTCATTACAAAAATAAGTTTTAACTAATAAACTCATTTTTCCCAAAAAAGAAAAAGAAATCACTTTAGCCATTCTAAACAATCATTAGAAAAGTTTACCAAAAAAAAAAAAAAAAAAACTAGGAATGTGTTAGCCAAATTAATTTTTTTAATACTAACTTTTTCATAAATTTATTTTTAGTTAATAAGTTAATATTTTAACTAACCCCAAAAGAAGCCTAAGGCGCCTTTCTAGGATTTGGCCATGAAGGACGGGTATTAACTAGCATTTATTGAATAATAAAACAGATTCTTAAGGGCACCTTTCAATATCATCGTTTGGAAGGAATAATCAAACTCTGTGGATGCTAATCAATCACAACTTTAGATATCAAAAACATAAAAAGAAGACAGTATCACATTCATAGAGGTTGTTTCAAAGATTAATACTAGAATAATTTTATTAATTTTTTTTTTGATCGGCAGAATAATTTTATTATTATGAAGTAAAAAATATATAAATAAATAAATAATGGAAGGTGACGGTTATTGTATACTTCGGAATAATCGTTTTGGTCTCAACATTTAATTAGATTGCTAAACCAAAAGGTTTTTTTTAAGTTAGGTTACTTTTTTGACTGTTTTACAGTTTAGATGACTCTTTTAAACCTCTTATTCTTTTTATACCTTACGTGAATGAATATCATTGGATTGACACATCTAGTGTGAACTCCAAAATTTTATTTACACGCTTCACAAGTTTGTAAATAAAATCTATTTTTTTATTTGTAAAAATAATATGACCCTACTGCTTTATTAATTAATGAAAAAATGTATTTTGTTTTGTCAGTGTGTTGAATAAAATAATTCTCATTCATTGCCTTACCTTAATTAGAGATCTAAAAACAATAAAGATCAAAAAGTTTACTGAAAATGCGTTCGGAGTAGCACTGTATTCATTTTAGATGAGTCCAATTGCATCAGAATGAATGAAAACACTTTCTTTTTTCTTTTCTTTTTTAAAATAAAATCTGAATATATAGCATTATGGTTAATAAATTTATCATTATGAACTATATATGAAACTTGATGATGCCTCGTTATGAGTTTTCTACAATCAATGCATTATGGCCAAGAGTTACTACAAGAAATAACACCTTTGCCGATCAAAAAATTAGTCGCTAAAAGTCCATTTTAATCGGCAAAAGTTATCCGTGACCAATTTTTTTTGTCGCTACTTTGGTTGCCAATTGAATGTCGGTAAAAGTAATTCACGACTAAAATTTTCGTTGGTCGGAAAAAGTTAGATTTGCCGACTAAATTTTTGGTCGCTAAATATATCATTACTGCGACTAATCCATTTTGTCGCTAAAACACTTTGGTCGCGAAAAGTGATATTTTCCCGACCAAATATCTTAGTCACCAATTGTCACATTCCATGACCAAATAGATTAGTCATCAAAAGTCGAGGAATCGCCGACTAACAATTTAGTCGCCAAAAGGTAAGGTATTGCTGACCAATGATTTTAGTCGCAAAAGTATAGAATTTGCCGACCAATTTTTTAGTCAGCAAATCTCTTTTTTTTTTTTTTTTTTTGAGAACAATCAATTTTTGTTTATAAATATTCAATCCAATATCGAACAAAATTCTTTCAACCTAACCACAATTAAGGAACAATAACATTTAAAAAAGAAAAAGCTTAGGAACAATAATTAACAAATTTCCTTTCTTGTAACTTCATTAAATCATCAAACAATAATTGAATTCCATTTAAAATAAAGATGAAAATATGTAACCAACTAAATTACAATAATTATTACAATAATTGAATATGAGAAGAGATGTCACGCTGCAGTTTCCAAAGCATTTCAACTGATTTGCCATGCATTTGATCAATCCTAGCATCTTCACCAACTAAATTAACTCTCAACAGCAGCAACATACACACACTAGCCTGCCTTCACCAGCATTGCAAATTGACACTGAGAAACAAAACAGAACAGACTAGTAGCATTGCAAAAAATAATTTAACACATAGCAGTCCACAACTGAGTAGAGCAAACCAACAAAATAAAGCCTGAAACAGACCAAAGCAAAAACTAAAGCAAAGTGACAGACTGCAGCAAAAGAATAGAGCCTGAGCCAAAGCAACAGAATCTGAAGCAACACTGAAAAACAAAGCAGAGCAAAAACAATAGCATTGCATAACAGCCCATCCTCTCACAACAGTAGCTGATAGTAGGTGGTGAGCAACAGTAGTGGAGAAGAAGGGGAATGAAAACTAATTTTCAAAACAAATGAAAACACATTTTTGTTTCAAGATTTACATCGATAGACAACACTTGTGGCTGTCAAAAAAATATAATACACTAGTGACCTCCAGATTTTATCTAAAAGGAAAAAAAAGGTTCTTCCATAAATCACAACCAAGTATTCAAAAGATGCAATTTACAGTTAACTACAGAGAGTTTATCCATATCTGAATAGATTAATATGTTTGTCAATACAGAAGAAATTCAAATAGGTGTCGAAACATAGTCATCACAGTAATTTTTTTTTTTCCATATGATATGGAAAGGCAAGTAAATTAAAATGAAGAAAGCATACACCATTTATTTGGTTTCAAATGCTTAAAAACCCTAAAGCTTCAGCTAATTCAACCCCAAATTTATTTGGCAGCATAGCATGAAGTTAAAGATTCTTCAATGTTCATGAAGCCCATGGCCAACATTTCCTTGTTTCCATCAAGATGGTATCCTTTTATGGATGCAAAAGATCGACCAACCACAATGGCTTCCTGAAGTTGGCACATGTATCAAGACACTTTTCACAAGAAATTCAAAATGTTCATGAATAATGTTGAAGAATAAATGGAAGGGAATAAATAGTGATGAGGAATACACCGTGAGAGCGACAACTGCAACAATCAGTCCAATTTTAGCCACTTCTGAGGCATGTGGGCTGTTGAATTGTAACTGATGAACTGAGATTGGATTCAGCCCTCCTTTGATGTGTTTCACACTTGTCAGGAAAACGATAAGAGTAGATAAAATAACAGACATCAATGGTGCAATGGCCGGCAACCAAAAGAGTTTCTTGTCCCTTTTGATGAAGACAGCAGCTCCAGCAGAGCAGCAGCTAGAGCTCTAGCAGCTCCACAGCAGCACAGCCACAGCCACAGCACAGTGTAACAAGCCCGCGGGGGACCTCGCTACAGCTCGGACTCGATTCATGTCACGGTTCTTAATCTTGAACCAAAGAGTCCAAATCCGGCAAATCGTTTTGGAAAACAGATTTTTGAAAGAAGTGCCAAACATGGACTGCTTTGCCAGATACAGAGTCGCCACCTAAATATTTTTAAAATGGGAAATTTAGGAAACCCTGACTCGGTGCCAAAGGCCACGTGTCCGTCATCACCAAAGTTGCCTCGGCTCGGGAACTTGGGTACGATTGGGGAAGGTCACTTCGTGAGCACCCCCGCTCGCCCGGTCAAAGACCGCCTCTACTAACCATGATATCTTATTTTGAAAACAATGTGAGTTCTTATTTCGGTTATTAGCCTAGGTTACTATGTGATGCTCGCAGCAAACAAATATAGACTGAGTTGCCTGAATTGGAACAAAACACTTCATGTTTGTTTGTTTGAAAATGGTTTGATGGTGTTACCCGCAGGTAGGCTAAGACGTGGATTTGCCACCCTCAGGTGGGCTTAGAAAACATGATTTTGCCACTATCTAGTGGGCTTAAAACAAACATTTGATGAATTGTCCCAATTCAAGTAACACAACCTCCACCCACAGGCATTCAAGGCAGTTATATCACATAAGCAAATAGCCTCATGGTAAGCATGCTATCATGGCAACACTCACACGCATGCAAGGATGCTAAAGCATAAAACTCACCGAGTACTCCAAGTCAAAACAGAAAACCGATTAGAAATCATGCATGATCCTAAATATACAGGAATGCCTAATGCAACGCATGCAATAATGCAAACTATAGCAGGCTCGGCTATTCTAAACATGGCATATGAAATGCAACAGCTATCAAGTACTCAATTTGGAATTGAAATACAAATGCAGTTTGTATGATGCGCCGAGCCCGGTGCGTGCAAAATAGATGAATGATGCAAACATGCTGTCATACTGTATGCTAATTGAAATATGCCCTATATCTAACCATCGTAAGCGGGTAAATAAAAGGGAAGAAAGACGTGGGGTTGGAAGACATGCATCACACTCACGCACACTTATTACAATTATGCCCTCGCGCAGAGGGTCCGAATAAATAATATAGTCCGAAATGAAAGAATAATACAGTCCAAAATATACAGTCCGAATAATATACAAATTCCTAATTAATTAACAAATTAACTAAGAAAAACTGTAAACTGGCATGCAAGCCAGGGGCTGCCTCACTTCCGCTGAATGATGTATGCTGGGCTGCCTTTTCGGAAATCCACTGGGATGCCCCGATTAGCCTCTGTTTGCAATGTTCCTCGAAATGCGTGCCAGACTCCGAAAAGTTGCTGATTCTTCATTTTGCTGTAACAGAGAGCAGGAAAGGGGCATAGCAATGTATTTCGCAGATATATGCATGCCTCGATCCTCGTGCCACCAATCACGCATATCGATGCATGATGGCCGAGGAGTCGGATTGCACAACTCAATATAGGATGAATGCAGATGAATGCTATAACAAAACCTAACTCCATCATGGGTAATCCGGAGTGTTGGTGACTTGGGAATTGAGACCCGTTCCGTCACTCGGAGTACGAAACGCGCCTCGTTTCTCGTGCCCGGGCTAACTCCTATCCCGAACACGATGCAATATGCATGATATGCATGAATGCAACTAAAATACAATCCTAGCATGCACAATGCTATGAAAATGAGATGTCTCGAAATGCGTGCACACGGGCACGCAAACTGAGGCGATGATCCTAAGGCATGAAATGGCATACGCAATGCCAATTGGACTTACACTAACACGAGTGGACCTCAGCCACACTCACATAAGAGGCCGATGGATGAAAACAAGATATCTCGAAGTGCGTGCACACGGGCACGCAAACCGAGAAAATGGCATACGGAATGCAATGAGACTAAAATGGCATACACAATGCAATATGGACTTATACTAACATGAGGGAGCCTCAGCCACACTCACATAAGAGGCCGATGGATGAAAATGAAGCGCCTCGAAATGCGTGCACACGGGCGCGCAAACCGAGGCAATGGCCGTAAGGCATGAAATGGTATGGAAATGATATGCAATGAGACTAAAATGAGATGTCTCGAAATGCGTGCCCACGGGCACGCAAACCGAGAAAATGGCATACGGAATGCAACAGGACTAAAATGAGATATGCGATGCAATATGGGCTTACACCAACATGAGGGAGCCTCAGCCATACTCACACGGGAGGCCGGCGGATGAAAATGAAGCGCCTCGAAATGCGTGCACACGGGCGCGCAAACCGAGGCAATGGCACACGCAATGCGATGAGACTAAAATGACATACAGAATGCAAAATGGACTTACACTAACATGAGTGAGCCTCAGCTACACTCACATAAGAGGCCGATAGATGAAAATGAGATGCCTCGAAATGCGTGCACACGGGCACGCAAACCGAGGCAATGGCATTAAGGCATGAAATGGCATGGAGATGATATGCAAACATGCCAATGGAATTTCAGCACTGAAATATGGGGGAAAACAGTCCCGAAAGATGGCGAAATGACACCAAATGCAAGGAATGGTCCCGAAATGCGAATTTAGGCACCCGAAATGGCCTATAGCTATGCGATGCATGCACAATATGGACATGGAATGAAAATACAGTAGCAAGGCGGCCCCAAGACAAGCATTTTCCAGTCTAAAACATGGCCAAACAGCAAGCATAGATAGGGCAACAATGGCATACAAAAATGGCTCCGCAAGAGGGGTATTGAAGCAAGTGATACATGCGATGCCCAAATGGAAAAATACCCTTCTATAACACTGATGAGGGACTAAAAATATGAACATTTACAGTAGATGACATCCCCCAACTTAGTATGCAAACATGCTAAAAATGTCATGCAAGAACTAGGATACATAAGGCTATAACATGAGGTACCCCAAACATTCATCAAACCAGCAAAGACCCTTAATGAAATATGTCAAGAAGATCAAAATATGACTCTTTCCAGTTCTGATGATGGCCGAAAACAGAAGCTAGATAAGCTTAAAAAAAAGCATGCAAAAATGGGGGTCAAAGAGGGGTATAATGACAAGTATAACATGGGGACCCCCAACAAGGTTGATCCCTTCTACAATGTTGTAGAGGGACACAAAATGAGCTTACTCACAGTTCATGACATGCTCCAAAACAATTTACATATAGGCCAAACAAATCATGCAAATTTACGGTAAATAGGAGGAATTGTGAAGCAAGTGCAAGATAGAGGGTCCAAAAAGGGTTGAGCCCTTCTTCAATGTTGAAGAGGGGCTCAAAATAGGCCCTCTTACAGTTTACATTATGCTCGAAAACAGATCACACATGGGCTAGAAATTTCATGCAAAATAATGGCATACAAGATGTTATTGAAGCAAGTACCAAATGGAGGGCTCAAACAGGGTTGAGCCCTTGATCAAACATGAAGAATGGCTCAAAAAAGGCCTAGTTTCAGTTAGGGTCGGAGCCCAAAACAGTAAGCAAATAGGCTTAAGAAATGAAGCAAGAAAATGCTACAAAAGAGGGAAATGGAGACTTACCTTTGTATACCTTTTCTTTTCTACCTCTTGGCTTGAGGAATGTTGCTTCTAAGCCTCTGAGAACCTCTCCTTGCTGCTGGAAATGGAGTGGTGATGGGGATGCTTGATAGTGATGAAGAAATGGCACCAAACTTGAAGAAAAATGACTTTGGAGCTTGGAAATGGAGAGAAATGGGAGGTGGAAGGTATAGCTCTCTCTCAAATGTGTCTAACAAAAATCTAACCTTGAGCCAAGAAGCCAAGCCTCTCCTTTATAGAGGAGAGGCATGAAAAATATCTAAGGGACCTCTCTAATGGAGGATGGTCCAATTGGCAACCAGCTGGCACAGCTGGAATACACTGAGGGAGAGGAAAATGGCCGGCCAGCTTAAAGGGGAAAAAAAGGTCATTTTTTTGTAAGTGGCCGGCCGGCTGGAAAAGGTGGCCGGCCGGCCAGGTATAGGAGAAAAGTGGCCGGCCATCCCCTAGGATGAAGCCCCAGAAGTTAGCTTTCCAATGCCGCAAACCTTGCATTAAAATTCCTTCTGTAGAAAAAGTTATGCCAGTTTCCGTAAAGCCGCGCAGATTCGGTCCAACCGGACTTCAACCGACCGTATCTCCTCCCCCTGGATTTGGACTTAGGAGATTCTTGAGTGAAAAATGAAGCCCCGGAAGTAATCTTTCCAATGATGGTGGCCTCATATTTTAATTCCTCTTGTGCAAAGAGTTACGCCCGTTTCGGTGAAGCCGCGCAGACTTTTCTCCTTCCCGGATTCATGCTGAACCACTTTTGACGAAACAAAAAGTTGGTTGTCAGAACAATTGCTGGCCTCTCACCCTCCTACAAGCTTCCTAATAATGAAAATAAGGCCTCCACCAAAAATGAGCCCAAACCGATGCGAAATGAAGGTTCGGGGGCCGAAACGCGCGGTTCGGGGCCCCGAAAACTGACTGTTGGGCACCGGGAGTGGTATTCGACCACGAAGTTGGTCTCTCGGGCCCCAGTGTCCCTCAAAAGGGAGTGAATAAGATGCATGCTAAAAATCGGAGCAAACGGAGGTAGTTAGGCGGTCCCGAACCGAGGCACACGGCCTGACGGCTCCGAAAACCGGGAACCGGGCTCCGAAATGGGCAAAATGGCCTACGGGCACGAAATGTAGCCCACGGCCACTGAGAGATAGTCTACGGGACCTCTTCCTCCCCTCAGGAAAGAAAACAGAGAAAACCGAGTCTGGTTCGCAAACCGAGGCAAGGCACAGAAGAGGGTTCGGAAGTCCGGAGGCAGGGCGCACGGCCGCGACTCTGAGACTTCTGAACGAGCACAATATGCAACATCACCGAGCGCTCAATCGGTGACGTCTGAGTCTTAAGGTTGGTCAAAAATGGGGTGTCCACACACAGTAGCTCCAGCAGAGCAGCAATCACAACAGCTCCAACAGCTCCAAAGCAGAGCAGCAGCCACAATGGCTCAGCAGCTTCAGAGCAATAGCTCCAATAGTCACGTGTGTATTATCATGGCTAGGTAGTTTGTTTGTTAGAGTTTAACTATAGGTTAGTTAGACGGTTATGGTTAGGTTAAGTAGATCACTCTTGTATATATACTATCTTCTCTGTATAATGTTCATTCATTTAGAAAATCAATAAAATAGATATTTTCTTGTTTTTTCTTTACATTTTACCCAGATCATAAAATCACAAAGTAAGTATACACTAGAATTTTGGTAGACAAAGAAATTGTATAGACCACCACCTATGTTTGATCTTGGTTATTTTTGTTTTTATGTGAATAAATAAATAAATAAATAAAAAATAAAACAACAAAAAGGAAATCGCCAATTATGGTTGTTACTTACCAGGAATCTAGTAATTAAAATGAAAGTAAGAAATGAGCAACCAAGGATGAAGCTGTAAGGATTCCAAACCATTCTTTATATGGTACACCCTAGGAGAAGCACGACGAGTTTAAGTTCATAAATGAAAAATTGAAATCTTCATGAATCAGATCTGCAACTGATCCATTTATACTATTTACAATTGGTCTTTGACTCTTTGAGACATATGGCTAAATATAGAGAAGATTATTTTTTTTCCTGAGTAAGAGAATACAGAGAAGAACTAAAAAGGACTCTAGATGTCGATTCATGCCCTAACAGTGACTAAGGCAAGCAAAATCATTAGTAATGATTATCATAGATTCATCCAGTTAATAACTTATTTTATACATCATCTCCAAACACATTTTGATAAAATAGTGCAAATGCTTATATAATTCACAGTTGAGGCATCTTGAAATTCTAACCTCGTTGATAAATATAGTAGAAAATGCAAATACGAACAAATTTCAAGGGCAGCTCTTTAAAAAATAAACTGTTAAGTTAAAAAAACAAATTGACATCACGACATTCTTTACCTGTTTTGTGGCCGGAGAAGTTAACACAGCAGCATTTGCCCTTAGAAGAAAAAGCTTCAAACTACATATGAACACACAAGAGAACACACGACAGTAGGACTCTTATAAATATTAATGACAAATTAACAGTGCTATTGCATTACACTAGAAAACCTTCAATAAGAGAGTTTTACCCATATCCCCTAGTAGATGCACAAACAAGAGCCCCACTGTCTAACAACATATGAACACACTCCGGCCATTCTTGTCGGGCTGCCAAGTGCAATGGGGTTGCTCCATTTTTATCTCTTATATTCACAAACCTTGCAAATCCCCTGCCATCAACTCCAAATCAAACCAAACAAAACAACCACAGCTTTAGCAACTTCATGGATATTCTCTACACACAAGCATATATTAGAGTGTGTGTGTGTGTGTATAGAGAGAGAGAGAGAGAGAGAGAGAGAGGGTCACCAAGAATGTGCAATAGAGGTGGAAAGGGTAGCAGAAAGAATAGCTTGTAGGCAATCTAGATGGCCATAGAAAGCAGCATAATGCAAACATGTTCTTCCATGGAGTGAATCAAACATCAAAATCTAATGAACAATCACACACAACCAATGATCAATTTATCTTCTACAATTCAACCAATGATAGTATTTTGTTTGCATAAAAAACAAGTATTGTAAGTGGGGGCAGCATAGGCTAGACACAACAGTATGATGAGATTTTGTTCATTACAAAGGAGAAAATTAGGGCATTGGACACAACTGTATTCCAAAAGAGAATACTTATATCTTGGACAATTGAAATCTTTCATGCATGGAAGAATTCTCTTTATGTATAGATTCCTAATAAAAGAAAAAATAAAGAAAATTTGTCAGAACTAAAAAAATTGCCATTTAAATGGAAAGTACGCAGGAGGAAGGAAGAAACTAAAATAGAGTAGTCTTACATGTTCTCCTGACAAGCAAGCTAATCAGGGCCTTGCCATGTAAAGTTATTGTCAGAACTATATAATTAATTAGAAATAAATGGAAAATATATAATTGAATAGTTTTAGGGACACTTAATTTAGGAAGATTTGTAACTTAAAAAAAAAACATATACATATATATAAGAAGCCCAAATCCACTCACAAAACCCCAAAACCCAAAACTAAAACCCCAAAACCCCTCACAATAATAGAAAATAGCAATTGTAACCATACATCAAACCATCCAATTCCACCTCCCAAACATATATATAACCATAGAAAGATAGAGAAACCTTCTTTATGTTTTCCAAAAATAATAGCTACTTCCTAATATAGTTTGGTTACTACGTACTTTTGTACAGTCATTTTTCAACTAGAAATTAACAATGTTGAACAAATGACTTTTTATCATTATTGCTGTTACCATAAGTAAGCTAGCACATTTATTTATTTTAAAGCATTGAGCTTGAGGTTATTGATCAATCCCTATAACCCACCAAAAAGGACAAGGTCTACCAAGAAGCACTTTGTAGTTCCAAAAATATATATCACAAACATGGTATAAATAATTTGACAATATTAGCAAAGGAGTGCAAGCTGCAAATAGAATCCTACCTAGGCCTCCTGTCCTAGATGCCTCAACATTTATAAAAGCTCCAATTGTGTCACGCCATTTATGTGATGTCATGAAGCCATGTGAACCCCAATATTGGAGACCATTAACAAGTTTAATGATTATTAGCTGGAGAACACAACACTAGACTCCTATTAGCTTAAAATAGGCAATTGTGCAAAATAATACATTACCATTTACAACATTTGCCATTTGCAGTCTATCATACATTTTAAAACAACAATGGCTTATCCAAAGAAATAAATAAATAAACAACAGTGGTAAATAGATCATGATCTGCCAAAATGAGTAGTCACAGCACACAAGTCATGATGGGCCTATTGACTTTCTGCACATGCTTCCATTCAAGTAAAAAAGTAGTTACTCAACTTTAAAATATATATGATCAAAAAGACATTAAAATATATTAGCAATCAAAGCCAACAAAGAATATGCAATGTGAGCAGAACTATCCTATTTTTCGCTTTGTCCACTCCGTCTAAAGTGTACAAATAACCCCATTTATAGTGCAGGCAATGTTGGGATTGAAATTAAATGCAAGGAAAGGAAGAGGAATAAAATAACTACGCATTTATGTAAATAAAGATATACATTGAAATGGATTAACTTTGCAAAATATCAAGCCAGAATCCTGTGACACTGACAATATGCAAACCATAATCTTCATCCCTCTAACTCTCTCTATGTTTGAGGGAAAATATTGACAAACAAAAAAGATGATTAATAATGAAAAGAAAAATAGAGGAAATCTAAAAGTTGTGTTACAAATGGCAAACCTCAAAAGGTGACCAGATTGCAGTAGTACAAATTCTGTTTCCAGAAACCACTTTGCCTTGCTTTAATAACTTTTAGATCCATAGGAGAAAAAACAAAGTACTGTTTAAAACATAACCAAATGCAATATAAATTTTGGGCATCATACTTACAGAAACTTCAAATTCTTTCCAGTTATATCATTTGGAATTTCTCCCACTAACTTGTTAAAACTGACATCCCTGTCCAAATCACAATAAAAAGATATATATATATATATATATAGAGAGAGAGAGGACAGACCGTTGAGGCAGACAACATCAAAGGGTTGAACACGGTGGTAATCGAAGAGAGCTTCGAGTTGTTCTTCGGTTGATTCGGCCTGTAAAATAGAGAAATCGAAAATCAAGTTCAGAAACCTAGAAAAAACAAAAACAAAAACAAAAACAGTACTTGGAAGATTGGGGGGGCTAGAACTTGAAGTTTCGCACCATTAGGGTAGAAGAAATTGAGGCTGAAGTCGCAGTAATCGTCGAGGAAGAAGCAAATGTGGGAGTTGGGACCGTGTGGGGTTTGAAGGAAGCAGTTCTGATTGTAGAGTTGTTGGGAGGGTTTGAGAGTGTTGGGGTAGCGTAGTGATTGGAGTACGAGGGGATCGAGGTCGAGGTGAGATTGGGTGAGGTTTGGTGGTCACTGACTCTGTGTATTAGAGAGAGAACAAAAAGAGGTGTAAACAAAACAAGGCGCCAATATTAAATAGGAGCGCTAAATTTGAAATGTCAAATATTTTAGTTTTTTTGGCGACCAAAACAATTTAGTCGTTGAAAATAAATGTTTGGCGACCAAATTTTTGGTCGCCAAAGAAGAAAATAAAATTTTTATTTTTTATTTGGTGACTAAAAATTAAATTAAATAATTTTTCATCTGTGTGAGAGAGAGAATTGGCAAATGTTAATAATTGGCGACTAAAATATTGTTGTAGCCAAAGCTTAATTAACGGCGACTAAAATATTAGTCGCCAAAAGTATTAATTTGGCGACTAACTTTTTTTGGTCGGAAAAAATAAATATACGATGACTATTTTTTTTTGGTCGCTGAAAATAATTTTTGGCGACCAAAATTTTGGTCGCAAAAGATAAAAAATAATTTTTTATTTTTCATTCGGTGACTAAATAGTTTTAGTAGCCAAAATTCAATATACGGCGTTTAGTCGCTGAAAATAAGTTTTTGGCGATCAAAATTTTGGTCGCCAAAAGATAAAAAATAATTTTTTATTTTCCATTCGGTGACTAAATAGTTTTAATAGCCAAAACTCAATAACGGCGATTAAAACATTTTTAGTCGCTTAAAATAAGTTTTTGGTGACCAAAATTTTGGTCGCCAAAAGATAAAAAATAATTTTTTATTTTCTATTCGGCTACTAAATTGTTTTAGTAGCCAAAACTCAATATACGGCGATTAAAATATTTTTTTGTCGCTAAAAATAAGTTTTTGTCGACCAAACTTTTGGTCGCCAATTCCACAACCAACTTATTTTGATTTTCTACGACCAACTTAATTTTTGGTCGCCAAAAGGTGACCTCCGCGACCAAATTTGTAGTTGGTCGCCAAAGCATACCACTTTCTGCGACCAACTTTAATTTAGGTCGCCAAAATATGACCTTTGCGACCAACTCATATTTGGTCGCCAAAAACAATGATCATTCGCGACTAACTCATATTTGGTAGCCAAAATAACTTTTAGCGACCAATTTTATATTAGTCGCGAAAAGTGGTCGCTAAAAGTGCAGATTCTTATAGTGAGTTTGTAACTTTTATGAAAAACAGATTATCTTACTCGATATTTGTGGTTTTGGAATAGTTGTAAATGTTCAAAATATATAATGTTATATGTACCAATTAGTGTACTAATTAGTGTATCAATGAATAATGCTATATGCACTAATTAGTATACTAACTAGTATACCAATTGATGATGTGGCATAATTTAAAAGGTTTTTGATATTTGTAATGTAATTAATGAGTGGGGTCAATAATAATATCATAACTAGTGTTGGTATATTAGTTAATATACTAATTAGTGCATATAACATTATATATATAACACCACTGGTGTGTTAATAGGTGATGTGGCATCATTTTAGAGGTTTTGATATTTATAATATGTATAATAAATGTGGTCAGTAATAATGTTATAATAATAGTACACTAGTTAGTACACTAATTGGTGTATATGATACCACCAGTTCAAAATTTATCCTACATGTGGTTCAAAGTGAGATACATTGAAGAGATTACTCCTTATTTAAAAAAAAAAAAAAAAAAGTTTAATTAATAAAAAACTTTCACTTAGAAGTAAGAAGGCATTAGACATGAAAGGGAATGCAGCAATACCAACATGGAATTAATAAAAAATTAATGGTTCATTTAAGATTCATCTTTTTTTAAAAAAAATTTATTTATCATTTTGTTCATTAACAAGTTTTTTTGCCAGTAAATTAATTTAAGGAGTTATGCTAGGAATTTTAAGTAATTTACTAAATTTTTTACAAAATCTCTCACATAAGTGTAGGATTCATACACATGTAGATTTCTGTGAATCTCACACCCATATAAAAAGTTTGATAAAAAATTTAATAAATTATTTAAAATACATAACATTTCTCTAATTTTTAAGGCCAGCTCTCCCTCATGTTTCATCTTTTATAAAAGCACTAGTCAAAAGAGTAATTATTCCAAAAGAAGAGCTTGCAGTGAATACTTGAACGGCACCTTTGTCTTGTTTTTCTTCTGCGAAAGGTTTCTTTTGGGGTGTGCTACATTAAAATAGTCAATAAAATAAAATAAAATATCATATCATATTATTATTTTTATTTTTTTACACGTCTTTTTATAAAAAATCAAATAATCAATTAAAATAATCTATTTTCAAACAAGGTAGATCCCACAATAGTGATGCTAGCTATATAAAACCTACTAATCGAAACGGAATCCTCTGTTTCACTCTTTTCTATCCCTATGTTCTAAATTTCCTCATACCACATGAGATGATATTTGAAATGTGGTATAAAGAGATAATAAATGTAGCACTATTCAATGGTGTTTGAAATAGAGAGGAAAAAAATAAAGCAGATGATCCTAACCCAGTAACCCTCTTATAAAAACTAGATTTGATGTTTAATTCAACTAGGGTGAAAGCTAACTCTTTCTTTTATTGCATTAATTTTTAATATATTTTTCAAAATGATGCACCAAAAATTTTTAGAAGGTATATGGGATGTATGAATTGAACCCTTTATATTAGCTTGTTAATTATCTTTGCACTTGTATTGGATCTCTCTCTCTCTCTCCATTGTGTTTCTCACTCTCTTTTTAACTTGTACAAGCTTAAAGCAAAATATTCTTCAATATTTAATGAAAGTAGGAGAAGATAATTTCGTGGGTTAGTCCAATCAAAAAGAGGAGCATATGCCATATTTTTTTTGCAAAATAATTAAGATTTGCATCTTGCAAGAAGGGCTGGGGGGGATGGGGGGCGGGATTTGGATAAAGTTTGTTAAAAGAAATTGGCATTGTTTGGTATAATTTTTTTTTTAATTTAAAAATTGATAATCAAAAAACAAAAGCTACCATCTCTCATCTTCTAAATAATTAACTTATTTAAGTTATTTTTGTCTAATAAACTATAAGTAGAAAGTGTATTAAATAGTTTGACACAAAATTTCAAATTAAAATAAGTTAT
Source organism: Camellia japonica (assembly GCA_030407325.1). Lineage (NCBI taxonomy): Eukaryota > Viridiplantae > Streptophyta > Magnoliopsida > Ericales > Theaceae > Camellia > Camellia japonica. Next base: position 192,483,115 of record JAPPVO010000031.1, on the reverse strand, counting down.
AATCAGCTTATAAAAGCTGCAACAAACTGCCCTATTGTCATGTCATGCCATGCTTGTAGAGAACACAATCAATTGTTTTGGATTGAGGATGAAGGAAAGCGAGGTATCTTCCAAAGCAACTTCACCTTTGAATATTTTCTTGTAAAGCATATATGAACAGTGTGAAATGTAGACCTCTTATTGGCTTCTATGCTATGAGAACACTCCAAAAATGTTTGTATATCATATATAATTATGATTTAAACAAGTGTTGATTACAATTTATTGTGGTGTTTGGTGGTTACATGTCATTGTCGTGGTAGGACTAACAAATTATTAAATAAAAAATAGTTATGACACATTATGGTATTTTGATTATTTTCTAAAATGATATTAATTATGATTTAATGTGGTAATTTTGATTACATGATTAAAGTGGTTTTTTTTTGTCCAAAAACGGTATTGATACGCCCTAATGATCAGCAACTCATATTCATTTTTTCAAATCCAAAGGTAGAGGTGTATATGATATTTACATTTGGGTAAACTACCAATAGGTCTTAATAGTTGGATTTAATTCCATCAAGTCTTATTGAAAATAAATCTTGGTAAAATTGTCGCTAAAAATAATTTTTTTGTGACAATTTTTTATGTTGCTAAAAATTGATAATTAGTGATTTTTTTTGTCATGATTTTTATAAATTGTCGCTAAAATGTACAATTAGTGACTTTTTTTATAACAATTTTTTTGCATAAGACCTATTAGATAATAAATCCACTTATTAAGACCTATACGTAGGTACCCCTGTACATTTTTATAGAGTATAGTAAAATTATCCTATATTGTTTGATATTTGAAATGAGTTTGATGAATTTGTGAGAACACTTAGATCAGCACTAGCTCACTTGTTTTTTTCACATTTAGAAAAGGTCATAGGAAAACAATAAAAAAAATCCTTCTTTTTTATACTGTTAAGAGAACTTAAAATAGAAAATTTTAAAAAATTAAAAATTAAAACAAAGTTAGACTAATTATAATTTATCCATATAAACCCTGAGAGAGAAAGAGAAAGATAGAGGGAGAGGAGAGGGAGAGGGAGAGGGAGAGAGAGAGAGAGAGAGAGACAGTGATTATATAAAAAACAAGCATATTTATTACTACAACAACACTGCAAGATCACATAAAGTGATAAAAAAAACGCAAACAAACACATACTCCTGAAATATTGAGATCATAATACTAGACCTTTAAAAAAGTCTAAAATACAGAAAATAATTACAGAATCCGGACACAACTCTCGTGGCCGAGTCCTGTAAATGATTTCTGTGTAAGTAGAAAAATTGCAAACCTTTTATAGGTACAAACCAGCTACAAGATACACAAACCACTCCGACACATTACTAGTACTATAAAACTAGTGTTAATTTGTTTTCATCCGGGCAAGTACCAAAAAAGCTTAATAGCGAACATGCCTTTTCTTGCCAAAATCTTTAATCACCACCCCACCATACTTCTTCGCTGCCTGATTGCAATTAATAACCTTTTCTTTGGTCGGAGTACCTTTCGCCACCCATAATGGATATAGCTGAGGGTTTTGAACCTCTTGATGAGGACGATGCTTCCCAGCCTGTCCCATGCATTGATCCAAAATGGCATAGGCATCGGACCCAATCTTGGTAAGGTCACCACGGTATGCCATATAATTTTTTTTTAAAATGTTTTTGTTGTTATTGTTTTTGGTGTGTTGATACGAAGGTGGCATGCCAAAGCTCTTTATATAGAACTCAGTGAACGAATCCTCTAGCTTCCTATACTGTGTGTTGATTCTCTCCGAATGTTCAAAGCAATTAATGTTTTAAAAATCGAATTGAACCATGTTAGAACTATTAAAAGATTCAACAATGATTGGTGGCCCGAAAAATCATGGCTCGAATGGCTCAAAACATTCAAAACGACGTTGTTTTGAGTATAAAACGACGTCGTTTTGACACATTCGAGCCATTCGAGTCACAAAAATTCGGTCACCAAACATTTTCCTTAAAGATTAAGGGCACCTTTCTAAGATTTGGCGGTGGAGGATGGGCTTCAACTAGCATTTATTTTATAATAAAACAGATTGTTAAGGTTTCAATATCACCATTTGGTAGGAATAATCAAATTGTGGATGCTAAATCACAACTTTAGGTATCAATAACATAAAAAATGTAATATAGGTTTGTACGCAGTGTTACCATCACATATAGAGAAGTTACACCAAAATCAACCTTACATATCCGTTACAACAAATAAGAGTTTTAGAGGCCAAATGTTTTGGTCTCTCAAAGTGAAAATTTTGTTGAAAAAAATATTTAGAGATCAATTTTTATCGTTACGAAGATAGTCGCTAAAAAGTTGTTCTGAAAAGTCCAAAACAAGGCTTTTAGCGACAAAATTTTGAAAATGTCACTAATAAATAGACTTTTAGGGACAAAATAATTTGGTCTCAAAATAATTTATTTTGGGAGACAAAAAATTTGGTCTCAAAAGGATAATAATTCATCACTAATGTCTAATTTTTATTGCTAAAAATATAATAACGACACTTTTCATAACAAAAATATTTGATCTCTAAAAAATAATTTTATCCCTAAATTTTGGTCTTTAGAACATTAATTTTTTGTAGTGATCAATAACATATAAAGTGAAAAATATATAAATAAAGAAATGGAAGGTGAAGGTTATTGTACTTTGAATAATTGCTTTTGTTTCTAACAATGGAATAGATTCCTAAATTAGGAAGTTTTTCTTTAAGTTAGTTGAGTTTTTGACAGCTTTAGAGTTCAGAATACTGATTTAGACATCTTATATATTCCGTTTATATTGGATTTGAGATTTAAATAGGAATTTGTGGAGATAAAGGAAAAGACATGATAAATGGAAAAAATGACAAAAAATTATATAAATTTTTATATAAATTCATGATCTAAACATAGTCAAAGTGAATCAATATTATGCTATGATACTTATAGCACTTTTTCATTTACTTTATTGATGTCCGATGTAAGATTTCACCTTGATTCTTATTCAATAAAATTTATTTCGACAAAAAAAATAAAAATAAATCAGTGAGTTCCTATGTCTAGTGCCAATTGTGATTTTGTTCACACAACAAAAAACACTCTTTTAGACCCAATCGCTCTCCCTCATAGTTCATGCTTATTAGCATATTATAAAAGCACTAATTAGAAGAAGAGGTTATAATAACTACATCGAGAACACTTTTGTTCTTGCTTTTATTCTAATAAATGTTTCTCTCCTATTCAACTGGATATTTAGATCAATTTTTATGAGAGAGCTAATGGGTCTTAAGGCATCAGAATCTACTATAAAAATCCATTGGCCTCCTCACCAAAACTAGAGAGAAATCAAACCTTTCCCGGCAAGAAATCAGCTTTTTAGGAATAAATATAATCCGTTCCTAAAAGTGTAATAATTGTTGAGAAAAATTTTAACCAACTAATTTTCTCCGTAGTGAAATTTATCCCAAATGGCCCGTCCAGAAAAATTAAAAAATGACTTTTAGAGACAGAATTTTGCATTTGTCACTATAAATAGACTTTTAAAAACAAAAATATGTGGTTGTAAAAAGTTTTGATTTTGAGACAACAAAAATTTGTCTCTAAAGGTCTTATCACAATCCAGAGCAAAAGAAGTAGTTATGGAGACAAAAAAATTAATTTTTGAGACAACATAAATTGGTTTCTAAAAGTTTTAGTTTTTGGGACAAATGAAAGTTGTGTGTATAGGTTATAATTTTTTTGAGACAACTAAATTTGGTCTCTAAAAGTTTGATAATTTTTTTTTTTTTTTTTGCTTTTTGATTTTTGATTTTGTAACAATTACTCTAAAAATACTAGTTTGAACATCAACTTATATTCCTTTCTTGATTTCTCAACAACCAAATAGAAAATATCAAACATCACCAGACCATCTGTTCATCTCCAAATTAAAATTCAACAACACGGGAAAAAAAAAAATACTCATCACATTTAAAGAGGCTTAATCAAAATATATTTCAATAACAAACAAATACCATGCTCTGATTCATTAGTATGTAAATCTTGATTGTGTATCATAAACTGACAGAGATTTCAAAAGTATCATTTTTAGTTTATAAGGCTAGTGCCATAAGCATTGTTTGTATCATTCAACTATTCAATGAACAGATTGTAATTGAAGTTATATCTACCTACATAACAAAACAACTCAACTCATCGCATCTTCTTTCCAAGGGCTTCGTTGAAATGGCATTCAAAATCTAGTAGAGAGCTCCCAAGTTTCAAATCAACACAAGCTTGCAGAACCTGCATAAAAAAGGTCAAACTCTCAAATACATTACCAATTCAAGAGTTAACAAAGATTAAACTAAAATCGAACCTTGTGTTAGGCACAAAAAAGCAATTACCAACAATTAATTATTTAACCACTCTTCTTACAAAAAAAAAAAAAAAACAAAAAATACTATCACTCCTTCAAACTCATTGTTTTTTTTTTTTTTGGATATAAATCAGATTCATTTATATGAGTTTAAATTTGCACTTTACGTCACTGAACTGGGACGAAGTTCAGAGCTCCAACCTCTCTATTTTTTGGGATAAATCAAAGACGCAAATTAAAGGGAAAAAAAAAAAAAACTTCATTGAAAAAACAAAAACTAGCTAGGGATTTGGAATGTTGCAAGGGGTAGAGAGTGAGATATATATGAAAAAAATAAAAAATAAAACAAAAATGAAAATGGGAAAAGCTTCACCATATGGTCGTCCACTAACCTTACAAATCTGAATAAGCATTCGCACCCCTTGATTTTTTAGCTTGGCCAATTAGAGGCTTCGTGACTTCCTACGTCCTCTCTTACCCTTGGATGTGCCTACTAGAAACAATGAAAAAGTATCATATTAATATATAGGAAGAGGCCACCAACCAAAACAAAACACAAACTTCAAATATTTACAAACCATTAATGCTGCAATATGTGCTAGAAGTATCCAAGTGTGAAACTTGTGACATAACTGTTGGAACAATCTTCTGTGTAAAATAAATAAGTTAAAACCAAAACAAACAAATAAAATAAATTACTTATAGAATTTATTTACCGAACCGAATAAATACAAAAATAGATCAAGTTGAGTGTGTGACACTCTATCCTTAAGAAAGATTGGCCCCGCTTCGGTGCTTACGGATAATTGGCGTCTATCTCCCTGGATACAATGATCTTTCACAAATTGTAGTAGCACTCCAAACAATCTGTATGGCGAACAAAACCTGTGTTCTAGGGGTGGGCACGGGTCGGTTGCGGCCACGAAACCTCCAATCCGCCATCCGTCCGCCAGATTGGCGGATTGGAGAAAATCAATCCGCATCCATCCGCCAATCCGGCGGATGTGGATTGAGCGGTTTAGCAGTTTGACGGTTTGAAGGACGGATGCGAATCGGTTTGGCGGTTTAAAATTTTATAAATTTTCAACATAATTCAACTTGTGCACTTCCTCAAAAAAAGAAGAAGAAAGTATTACAGTCAATGACTCAAAAAAATATTATAATCATTACATGCCTCATCCAAAATAAGAAAGTTTGAAACTTTAGAATATCACAATCACTGCATGTCTCATCCACATACTACAATCACAACATGCCTCATCCACATAAAGTATTACAATTTGTGGTTCTTAAAATATAAAAACAATTCAAACCACCAAAACTATGAACATAGCAGTAGTAGAGATTGTATATTTCTGTATTGCTTATCTATATCTGTTTTTGAAAACAAAAATCAACTAGCATATATTATATTTTCTATTTATTATTTTTAGAGATAGATTTAAAAACCAAAAAATATAGATAAATAATACGGTCATTTTTTTCAATTCAAAAAAGATATTCAAGTTGAAATTTTTTTTTCAAAAGAATATTTAAATTCTTTTTTAATTGAAAACACAAATAGAATATTTAAACAAACTGAAAACACAAAGTCTTATAAATTACTAAGGGTGCTCGCAGTTTGGCAGTTCGGTTGCGGCCAAAGGAATCTCAAATTCGCCATCCGTAAGCCAAATTGGCGGATTGGAGAAAATCAATCCGCAACCATCCGCTCGTCATTACGCGTCTATCCAAAATGCGGCGGATTGGTTCGGTTCAGTCGGTTTTGACGGATCGGTATATCCATTGCTCACCCCTACTGTGTTCTATACTCTCAGAATTTTTTCCTAAAATAATATGTAGAATATATATATAAGAGAGCACAAAGGAAGGCAAGGAAAACAGATTTTCGAAGTTCAACAAATGTTGGAACAGATCTGGTATTTATAGACCCAAACAGGTCTGAATTCAAACCGAACAGATGTAGTTTAAAATGAACAGGTGCAGTTCAAATTTTGAATAGATAACTGCAATAGTTTCATATATGTTTACAACTACTGGGCAGTTTGAATCTGTCTTGGAAAAACCAAATCTATTTGGTCTTTTTGAACCTGCTGGACTGCTAGAACTTGGACCGAATGAGGAAATGTTTTGGACAGAAAATTGAATTCAAATTTGACACAGAATTTGAATTAATTTCATTTAGAAAAATTAATTTTCCTGCAAGTATTTTTTGGAAAAAATTAAAATAAATTTTGTTCAAAAAATTAAAGGTAGAACCGACCCGACCCATACTCGCCCCTGGACGGACGACAGCGTACACGTACGTGTGGTGGTTTGAGCTAAGGTTCACTTTATCTATAACTCCTCCCTTCTACAAACTTGGGGTGCCCCTTGGGGCCTAACCGAAGTGTTGCCACCTAGAACTTATATACACACATAAGTTCTCTTCAAGTTTCAATGTGGGATAACCATTACATGCAAATTCCCATTTTACTTCTTTAATTGTCCATTCCACGAACCCGAAAATGATGTCAACTTCTCATCCACTCATAAATGGTTTTGACGAACCGTTTTCACCGTGTGACTTCCCACACGGCAAGGAACACATTACCTCTTTAGACCCATCCCAAAAGACGTTTGGGACCCACTCAAATTTGGGCTCAAAGTTAGCCCAAAATAAGCCTATAAAATCATATTTTTCCAACAATCCCCCACATGAATGGAATTTTCTGGAGAGAAAATACAATAATATGATCTAATTACAGAGAGTACAGAAACTGAAAATATTCTGCAAAGGATAGATAGCTTTTGGCTTTGAACCTTCCTTTATGAGACACTATCAGATTTACTAGCTAACCAATGATATGATTTCTTAAAATGTTCAGCCATTTGTGTAAACCAAGACAATAGAATTTACATAGTATATTACCAGACATAGTTTAGTTCTTATTATTGTGTTCATTTTGGCCCTGAACAACCTGGTCTTTCATGAGTACTCTAGAGAATTGTAGCCTTTTAAAAATATCATAGAATCGTCCTAGTTCACACTTATATAGGTGATTCTTATGAAGAGTATCTGCCATACTCAACTAGGTATTCCTAAATATAAGAATCATTTAAAGTATTACTTAACCTAAAACGCTGCAGACATCACTATTTCATCATAGAAATAGGTAGGAGTTTGACTCCCTACTGATCCTTATGAGTCATATACAACTCGGTTGTCCCTTTGAACCTAGATCTTGGGATCTCTAGTCAACCAGGTTGGGTTGTCGTGTGACAACTCTTATTTAATAGGCTTAAGCCTCATTCCCCTTGATGAATTCTCAACTAACTCTCTTGCTAACCTTTTGGTTAGTGGATCCACTATATTGTCTTTAGACTTCACATATTCAATGGAAACAATTCTATTAGAGAGTAGTTGTCTTATGGTGTTATGTCGACGACGAATGTGTTGTGACTTACCGTTATACATATGACTCTGTGCTCTACCAATTACTGATTGACTATCACAATGTATGCATATAGCAGGCACTGGTTTTGGTCACATTGGAATATCTTCAAGGAAGTGGCGAAGCCATTCTGCCTCTTCCCCAGCTCTATCTAAAGCTATGAATTCTAATTCGATAGTAGACCTAGCAATACAAGTCTGTTTGGAAGATTTCCAAAATACAGTTGCACCACTAAGAGTAAAAAATACCACTGGTAGATTTCGAAGTGTCTAGTATCTGATATCCAGTTTGCATCACATTATCCTTTAAGTACTGCTGAATATTAGTATAATTAGCCCAATATTATGAGTAAATTGGAAATATCTTAGAACCCTTATGATAGCTTTCCAGTGTTCTACTCCTAGGTTACTCGTATATCTACTTAATTTACTTACTGCATAAGTTATATCTGGGCGAGTGCAATTCATCAACTACATTAAGCTTCCAATAATTTGGGCATACTCTAATTGAGAAATACTTTCTTGTACATTCTTAGAAAGAAACAAATTAACATCCACAGGTGTTCTAGCAAGATGATCATCATCTTTGCTAAATTTGTGAAGTATTTTCTCAATGTAATGTACTTGTGACAAAGCATAACCTTATGATGTTTTGGTAATTTTCATACCAAGTATTACATCAGCAATCTCCATGTCCTTTATGTTAAAATGTTTATTCAACATTTTCTTGGTAATTTTAATCATGTCATTATTACTACCTATGATGAGCATATCATCTACATAAAGACATACTATAACATAACCCTTGCTTGTGTTTTTAACATAAATACATTTGTCACATTTATTAATTTTAAATCCATTTGACATCAATACCTTGTCAAATTTCTCATGTCATTGTTTTGGAGCTTGTTTTAAACCATATAATAATTTAACCAATTTATACACTTTCTTTTCTTTTCCTGGAACAGAAAATCCTTGTGGCTGTTCCATGTAAATTTTCATCTAACTCACCATTTAAGAAAGCGGTTTTCACATCCATTTGATGAATTTTTAGATTGTACAAAGATACAATGACAATTAGCATTCTAATGGATGTTATTCTAGCAACTGGTGAATATGTGTCAAAGTAATCAAGACCTTCGTTTTGTCTATATCCTTTGACCACAAGTGATGCCTTATATTTGTCAATTAATCCATTCCTTTTATTTTTCTCTTGAAAATCCACTTGTACCTAAAAAGTTTACAACTTGGTGGCAAATCCACCAATTCCCAAGTGTGATTTTGTAGGATGGATTCAACTTCACTATTTACAGTTTCTTTCCATAAAGAGCCTCAGGACTGGACATAGCTTTTTTAAAAGTTACAGGCTCATTTTCTAACAAAGATGTTAGAAAATATAGACCAAAAGATTTTGAGGTTCTAGCACGTTTACTACGCCTAGGTTCCTCATCCTTATTTTGATCTATCTCTTGCTCTTGTACTTGATCTTGACTAGTAATAGTATCATAAGATCTTTTGTTAGTACTAGTCTTTTGTCCAGTTTTATTCGGAAACACATGTTCAAAGAATGATGCATTCCGAGATTCAATAATAGTATTTACATGCATTTCGGAATGTTCTGATTTATGAATCAAAAACCGATATGCACTACTATTCGTGGCATAACCAATGAAAATGCAATCAACGGTTTTAGGATCTATCTTAGTTTTTTAGGACTAGGAATAGCCACTTTAGCCAAACACCTCCACACTTTTAAGTATTTGTAGGATGATACTCTGCCATACCACATTTCATAAGGTGTTTGATTCACTTTCTTTTGAGATACTTCACTAAGAATATAATTAGTAGAAAGTATTGTTTCCTCCTACAAGTTCTGAGGTAATCTAAAACTTATTAACATGGCATTCATCATTTCTTTTGAAGTCCTATTTTTCCTTTCAGCAATTCCATTTTGCTGAGGTGAGTAAGGAGTGGTGGTTTGATGAATTATTCCACGTTCTTTAGAAAACTCACCAAAAGGTGATTTATATTCACAACCTCTATCACTTCTAAGTTTTTTAATCTTCTTACTAAGTTGATTTTCAACTTCATTCTTGTATTGAATTAAAGTTTCCAAAGTTTCATCATTGGTTTGAATTAAATAAACATAACTATATCTAGTATAGTCATCTATAAAAGTGATAAAATATTTTTTCCCACCTCTAGTTTGAATTGATTTAAAATCACAAATGTCACTATGAATTAATTCAAGTGGTTCTGTACTTCTTTCAATTGTATGAAAAAGAGTTTTGGATAATTTTGCCTCAACACAAATTTCACATTTTTGATTTAAATCAATGTCAAATTTAGGTAAACATTCCATATTAATTAATCTACGTAAAGATCCATAATTAACATGTCCAAGTCTACCATACCATAAATTCGAAGACTCAAGCAAGTGAGAAGAATATGTATTTTTATTAATAACAGAGGGAATAACAGTCATTACATTTATTTTGAAAAGGCCATCAGACATGTAACATTTTCCTACATACATCCCGTTTTTGGTAAGTACAAACTTGTCACTTTCAAAAACTAGCCTAAACCTATTTTTACTCAACAAAGATCCGGAAACAAGGTTCTTGCGAATGTCCGATACATGTAACACATTGTTGAGAGTGAGTTCCTTTTCAGATGTCATTTTCAGAATAATCTTTTCTTATCTTTCAGCTTTAGAAGTCGAGGAGTTGCCCATAAAAAGTTGTTCACCGTTGTTTACCACAAAATAAGATGTGAACATCTGTTTATTGGCACCGATATGGCAAGTAGCAGTAGTGTCCACCCACTATTCTTTAGAATTTCTGACAAGGTTTGCCTCGGAAACAACTGCAGAAAGATTTATGTCCTCAACACCATTGGAAATTTTGTCCATTTCGGTCATATTGGCTTGAACAAGCTTTTTGCTTGATCTTCCTTTACTTTTGCGTTTGTTACGACAATCTTTGGCCCGGTGTCTCTCTTTGTCACAAATGTAACATCTGCCATTGAACTTGTATTTTTTAGTTTCTCCTCCTTAATCCTCAAACACACAATCAATTCCTCCAAAGTCATTTATTAGCGCTTGTGTTTGAGGTAGTTCTTGAATTCCTTACAGCCTTGTGGTAATTTTTCAATTAAGGCAGCAACTTAGAAGGATTCACTGAGAGACATGCCTTTTGCATGAATGTCATGCAGAATGAGTTGGAGATCTTGAACTTGGTTGAACACAATCTTTGAATCAACCATCAGAAAATCAAGGAATTTGCCAACCACATATTTATTTGAGCCAGCATTTTCTGTTTTGTCACTACTACAAAAATAGTTAAAGATCACACTTTGATAAAAAAAAAAAAAAAATATCTCACTTTTATTGAAAGTGTGATAAAAAAAATTAGATTGATATTTTAATCACACTTAATTTGATTGAGTGTGATAATATTAATTTTTTATGTCACTTTTCAATTAAGTGTGATTATATATATATTTTTTTAATCACACATTCTAATTAAAATGTGATTATATATACACTATTACTTTTTAATCACACTTTTTAAATAAGTGTGATTAGATATATATTTTTTAATCACACATTCTAATTAAAGTGTGATTATTTATATATTTTTTAATCACACATTCTAATTAAAGTGTGATTATATATACACTACTACTTTTTAATCACACTTTTTAAATAAGTGTGATTATTTATATACTTTTTAATCACACTTTCTAATTAAAGTGTGATTATATATACATTACTACTTTTTAATCACACTTTTTAAATAAGTGTAATTATATATATATATATATATTTAATCACACTCCACCACAAGAAAAAGCATCTTTGGCGACTAAAAAAGCACATTTGCTCGCTGAAAGTATAGGTTTTGACAACTAAAAAAGCATTAGTAGCCAAAAGTAAAGATTTTTGGCGACTAAAAAAATTTAGTAGGCAAAAGTATAGGTTTTGGCGACTGAAAATCTGTTTGGTTGCCCATATATGGCTTTTACCGACTAAAAAAATTTTAGTAGCCAAAAGTAAGGCTTTTTGGCGACTAAAAAAAAATTAGTAGCCAAAAGTGAGGTATTGGGTGACTAAAAAGATGTTTGGTTGCCAAAAGTGAGGCTTTTACCAACTAAAAAAATTTTAGTAGCCAAAAGCGAGATTTTTTGGAGACTAAAAAAAATTTAGTTGCCAAAACTGAGGCATTGGGCGACTAAAAAGATGTTTAGTAGCCAAAAGTGAGGCTTTTTGGCGACTAAAAAGAAGTTTAGTCGCCAAAAGTGGTAATTTTAGGCCGGGAATTAAATTTTTTAACGACTAAAAAATAATTAGTAGCCAAAAGTATAGAATTGGTGACTAAAATTATGTTTAGTCGCCAAAAGTGGTCTCTTTTTTTTTTCTAGTAAATAATTTATTTTTACATAAATTATGTTCAATAAAAAATAATTATCTTTATATATACTTTTATATTAATATGGGTCCATGTACTATATAAATAATATATGTTGCATATATAATCATATGGTGTTATAGAGGTGTAGTGGAAGGAGTGTGTTGTATAAGATTGATGGTGCGAGAGGGTTGATAGTTCAAATCTTCACAAGAGCTAGTGAGTGTAATTTTTTTTTTTCCACGAATGAGCATTTGGCGACTAAAAGGTGTGATCTAAATGTTATTAATCACACTTAAAATGTGTGATTAAAAATGACCCCTTTTAATCACACTCTCAAAGATCACACTTTAATAAAACTTAAAAAGTGTGATTAAATAACATACATCACACAAAAAGAGTGTGATCTTTATCTGTTTTTGTAGTAGTGTGTACTTTTTCTCTAGAGCTTCCCAAAGTTCCTTTGTCGTCTTGATAGGACTGTAGACGTTGTATAATATATTATCAAGTCCATTCAAGATGTAGTTCCGGCAAAGGAAATCAGCATGTTTCCAAGCATTGACTGCAACAACCACTTGCCGGTTGGTTTCATCCTCTTTTAGAGTAGGAGCATCCTCATGGAGAAACAGTGTCAGGTTGAGAGTAGTAAGATAGATAACATTTTCTGCTACCATATTTTAAAATCAATTCCTATGAACTTTTTTGACTTCTCACCGTGATTGACTAGCACAGTCACAACAGGAAGAGGGGTTGGTGCAATTGCAACCACCATACCAGTACTTGTTTGAACATTAGTTTGACTAGTTTCAGTAGCTATGAATTCTAAATTATAAAACAAAATTATAATTAGAATTTTATACTATACAAAAAATTTAAACTAAAACCACAGAATTAAATTCTGTAAAAAAAAAAAAAAAAAAAAAACAAGAATTGTAACTTTTATTTCCAATTAATTTGAAAATAAAATAAAATTTTATTTAAACAAATTAATTTCACACAGAAAATCAAATTTCTGTAACACTTCAAAAATTAAAATACTGAAACAGAATTTTAATTAATGAAAACTCAAAAATTATTTCTGAAAATCAAAATTAATTTCTGACCAATTTCACAAATAAATATTCTGAATTGTTAATGACTACCAGTATATTACTACTAGTTATCAAAGAAAATAAACAGTATATTACTAATATTTGTTTTTCCAACCAGAATATTATTTTGTAAATGTGCAGAAAATTAATTTCTGTAAGAAGGAGAAAAGAAGAAAAGGAAACAAACGAAAATTTTTGTTTAAACAAAATAATTCGAATATGTCTTAAGATTGTTGGAACAATCATCTGTGTACAATAAATATGTTAAAACCAAAACAAACAAATAAAATAAATTACTTACAGAATTTATTTACTGAACCGAATAAATATAAAAATAGATCAAGTCGAGTGTGTGACACTCTGTCCTTAAGATAGATTCGCCCCGCTTTGGTGCCTACGGATAAATGGCGTCTACCTCCCAAGATACAATGATCTTTTGCAAATTGCAATAACACTCCAAACAATCTGTATAGTGAACAAAACCTGTGTTCTATACTCTCAGAATTTTTTCCTAAAATAATATGTAGAATATATATGCAAGAGAGCACAAAGGAAGGCAAGGAAAATAGATTTTCGGAGTTCAACAAATACTGGAACAAATCTGGAATTTATAGACCCGAATAGGTCCGAATTCAAACCGAACAGATGTAGTTTCAAATGAACAGGTGCAGTTCAAATTTTGAACAGATAAATGCAGCAGTTTCATATCTATTCACAACTACTGGGCAGTTTGAATTTGTCCTGGAAAAACTGAATCTGTTTGGTCTTTTTGAACCTGTTGGACTGCTGGAACTTGGACCAAAGGAGGAATTGTTTTGGACAGAAAATTGAATTCAAATTTGACACAGAATTTGAATTAATTTCATTTAGAAAAATTAATTTTCTTGCAAGTATTTTTTGGAAAAATTTAAAATAAATTTTGTCCAAAAAATTAAAAGTAAAACCGACTCGACCCACACCCGTGCCGGGTACGGCGACGCGTACGCATGTGTGGTGGTTTGAGCTAAGATTCACTTTGTCTATAACTCCTCCATTTTACAAACTTGGGGTGCCCCTTGGGGCCTAACCCAAAAGTTGCCATCTAGAACTAATATACACATATAAGTTTTCTTCAAGTTTTAATGTAGGACAACCATTATATGGAAATCCACATTTTACTTCTTTAATTGTCCATTCCACGAACCCGAAAACGACGTCAACTCTCATCCACTCATAAATGGTTTTGACGAACTGTTTTTACTGTGTGACTTACCACGCGGCAAGGAACACATCACCTCTTTAGACCCATCCCAAAAGACGTTTGGGACCCACTCAAATTTGGGCTCAAAGTTAGCCCAAAATAAGCCTATAAAACCATATTTTTCCAACAATAACTTCATGTACCGATTCTGATGTAAATGGGTGTAGCGTAGATGATCGAACTGATTTAATGGATGTATGGGGTCCAGGTGTTGATTGAGTGGATAAGCGAACTAATTTAGTGGATGCATGGGGTGTAGGCACATGGTGTATAGGAGCATGGGGTCTAGGTACAATCTTTGCTCATCTTCTGCCTCTTGTAGACATACCTATTTAGAAGCTGGGGGTATATATATCATATATTTATGCACTGCATATATACTTATGCATATATTTTAATAGACAATATATACTTTCATATGATATTAATAGACAGTATATAAAGAGGAACCAACAGAAATTCCCACAACACAACCAATCAAATGTAATTATTTAACCTCAACCTCACATTGCAAACACCCCATAACCCCAAACCAAACATGGAGAGAAACATGGACTTAACAATCCTTAGACTCTTTACAAATTGCATGTCACAAAACATCATTTAGACTCAAAGAACAAGAAAAATAAGATCCTACAATCGCCAATTGTAATGGCAACTTATATTTCCCTTCCTCACAGTTGTTATCCTCTTGATTACTTTCATCTACAAATACAGGGAAGACAAAGCAGGTTTCATAAATAAGAGCCAGAAAGATACTTGGTTCATCACCAAAGCCAGTCAAAAAGATGATGCAGCAGTTAGTGAAAAAATGTTTTTCATAGTTTAACCGCACAACAGTGCTGTGCTCCATAAGTGCATCATAAGATCTAAAATTGTCTAAATTCACTCAAAGAACAAGAAAAATAAAAAAAGAAAAACCAACATCCAACAGTGATGAATCCTGTTAATAGAACTTTGCTTCTGACAATTATTCTAAGGGGGATATCAGCATACAGAACTTTGCAGGCATATACAACTACATCATTGAATCTCGGATCCTATTCAATTTCAAACCCAAGTAAATGGGTCCAATTCCTTTAGAAAGAAAAAAATTTAATTTAGTCACACCCCATTATTAGAACATGCAATAATTAAACCTAAAACCCAACTGATATTGTCAACATGTAAAATAAGGTTAAACTATAGAAGAAATGGTTTGGTTATCATTAAAATGTATCAATAAATAACCCGCCAAATAAATTCCACTTGCACTGCTAATTCATACTCAAATAGCAAAAAGAGAAAATCAAAATGTATCAAAAAGAACACCCAAAAATAAAATCACTGAATAAATGCATTAATACTGATGCATCAACCAAACAAAAATCAAATAACTAATTTCCAATAGCCACAAGATCTGACATTTAATAACACTACAGCCACTCTCATTTTTAACCCATTAGAAATAAACCAATATATGAAATTTTTAATACCAAATAAGATTGAGTGAACAAATTAATATACTGAAAAGAGTAACCACAGATCAATTGCATTCTCAACCCATTCTTCTCGCTAAGATATTGCCAAGTCCTCTTCATTAAGGAAATAAAAGTACCAGGTAGTTTATTTCCCCTAAGCTACACATGAGTTTGGTGGAAGTCAGATCCTTATTCGGACTACATTACAATCTTGGTATGCCTGCATAATTCAATTCGTCTTAAGTTGTTTCCAGAGCAGATAAAATACCCAATTATTTAAAAGCCACTTGCAGTCCCTTTAAAAATAGTCACCTACCCTTATAAAGTTACAAACCCAACACTCCCCACAAAAAACATGCACACACATAAAGAAGAAGAAGAAAAATTCCCTTACCCCATCAATATACTGAAGTGACCTTCTATTATGAAGTTGCATCCAACTCCTATCCATGGTGCAAAAGAACTAAAAAGAAAGAGAAAAAAAAGAAAAAAAAAAGGTAAAAGCTTAAAAAATAGGATATACTAAAAATAGGAAATATGATGCTAGAATTTTCAACTCTAATAAAACAAGCGAATCAAAATAAATTTAACAATGCAATCAATCGAATTGGCATCTACATTTCCAAATAACACAAATATAATCAAATCAAACAAATCAGGATTAGATCAGACCATATCATCCTTCATTTAACGGATTGTGTTTATATTGATCCAACAAATAACGGCTATTAGGTTTGGTGGACAAAAACTCAAACGATATGTCAATTTGGTGTTTATAGTTTACATGATGTGTCAAAGGGCTTGTGCACCAAATGCCACCCTTCAAAATAAAGAACAAAGCAAATTGGAGTGATCAAACCAAAATAGAGAACAATCCTCAACAACAGCAGCAACAGTAGAGCAAAGGTTTTTTGTTTGGATAGTAAAAACTTAAGGTTGAATTACTTCTATTTGTGTGGATCCTTGTATCTACTCTTGAAATTTGACTTGAGAAGATATATTGCACGTTGATGTTATGTTTTATCTATTTACTTAATTTTTGTGATCTACTAGGATGTGTTTGGATGCCTCAATACCAGTGTAAATGCTCATATTTTACTATAATTTTGTAATTGGGTCATGTTTTACTCTATAATTTTGATATGTTTTCAATACTCTATGTTTTGCTCTACAACGTGAGAGAATCTTATGCTTTTCATATTCAGTTCATCAATATATATAAATCTGTAATAATTAAAAATATTAAAGATAACATAATATATCTTTTATGTGTTATTAAACCTAACTTAGATCAATAAATGTGTTTAAATAATAAACAAAAATTTAATCTATTGTAAGAAAGGAATCATCGCTCTTTTTCTCAATTTTCCATCATTTTTTCTCTTTCATCAATACTAGCCAGCATCACCCAACACCGCAACAACTTATAAAATATGAATTTTTCTTTGTTTTGTAAACATATTTGTGTATTAAATTTTTATTGAATAATACAGAAGCACATAAATTATTCTCAAATTTTTATAGAAATTTTTACTCCATTGATTCTAAATACTGAAAATATAGAAATTTTTACTAAATAATTGTTTCCCCAGGCAAATTATTCTCAAATTTTTCAAAATAATACAGAAGCATAGAAATTAAGGTTTTAAACCCACTTTTTTCATTGGTTAGTTTTATATAAAGTTCTCTCATTTTTGTAACATATGACTCTAAAACAGACCTACAACATACAAAAGAAATCAAATGCACCTTCAAGGATCTGTGAAATATCATCACCTTATTAAGAAATTGCAAAAACTAATCAACTAATACAAATTGGGATTGCTTCTAATAACAACAACATTCACTGTAAAAAGATCACTGAATAATGTATGATAACAAATGTTGATAATGATGTAATAAGATCAAAAAATGCACGATTCAGAGATTTTTTTTGTACTAAAAATGAAAAACGCTTAATTATTGATGATTGCTATAAACATCTCACTGAAACAGATTGATTGAACAAACACATGAATCTATATATGTATACAAAACCATGCATGAATAAAGCTTGGCTGCATAAGAGAATGAAGAGTAAAAGTGAGAGAGAGAGTTTGGAGGTTGAGGCCGGTGGTCCGTAGACACGGCGGGCAAGGATCTTGGAGCAGGAAGGGTCATTCAGTCATCCACACCATCTTTGTGGATGACATTCCAGATTCAATGGATCTGCGGAGGTTGCATTCTCTATTTTCTAATTTTGGTGTCGTGAGGGATGTCTTCATCCCTTTTAAGAGAAGGAAAATGTCCGTACCAGGTTTGGTTTTGTTCGGTATGATTGTTCAGTTGCAGCAAACATGGTGGTTCAAAAAATAGATGGTTGTGGTGTGATGATAAAGCTTTGAAGGTTAAGATGGCCTAGTTTGGGAAGGAGGAGGTTGTGAAGTATCAATCAGTACAACCAAACACTGGTAGGGATGGCACCTGTTATGCAAAGAGAGAGTTTGTCATATGTTCAGGTGCTCCGAGACAAAGGATCCGCGTCCAAACCATCCACAACTATCAAGATATTTGAAGAAAGTAATAGCTGGTTATATGAGAGTGTGATTATAAGATTGAAGCCTTCTTGCTTTGCAGCGGAGTCTAAGATGGAGTTGGTGATCAGAGGTCTGGGTGATGTTAAGTTTATAATAGGTGAGGGAAGAGATGTGGTACTTTCATTCAACTCAGTGATGATGATGCAAGAGAAACTTAATCAAATGGAAGGCTGGAATAAGGTCTGGAGTGAATTGGTATCAGTGTGGAAACAGGGTATGGCCATTGATCAAGAAAGATTGTGTGGCTTAGTTGCTATGGGGTGCTTAGAGTTTCAATACCTTCAGCAGTATAGGAAGTCAGTGGGGGTAGGTTGTTGGGATAGATGATGACACACGAGGCTTAAAAATTTACAGTGTGGTAAGGTGAGGATTGCTACGTCCTGTATGTAATCCATTAATGCTTCCATTGTTTTAGATTATAAAGGTATTTTCTACCCAGTAAAGATCTGTGAGGAGCAGATTGTTATCTCTAAGGTAGTAATGCAACAGTGCAGCTGTTGTCCTCACCAAGGGGAAAGAGACATCCAGAGTTCAAACAATGAGGATGCTGCTATAGATTTGGGTAGCTTGCAGGTGGCTCAAGGGGGCGAAGTGGCGGCCAATGTAGAGATTGGTGACCAAAGAGGTGTTGACTTTGCGGTAGAGGTTGTTGCGGTGGTGTTTGCTGATCAGAGGATATTGAGAAGGTAAATAGTTGGCAGAGTGTTTCTGTGGTGGAGGAAACAAATAGTATTTTGGAGGTGTCATTGGCGCACGAAATGTCAGTCCTGCAGACAATTTGGTTGGCTCTATGCAAGGTGTGGGTGGAGGATATAGGAATGTAGATGGTGTATTATGCACACCAGGTTCATTGGAAGGTTAAGTGGATCTGATTGTAATGGGGCTGGATTAAACTTAGAGGTGGTGTTAGGTAAAGCCTAAGCCCAAGGTGGGAGGAGTTTTGTTAATCTGGCCCAAGGACTAGATGGAATTAGTGGCTCAGGTAGTCCAACTTATATTGAGAATAATCTTCAATTTGGTTGTGGGGTTCTAGCCCAGCACTAGTTACAAACAGTTAAAGATAATGGAGTGGTTTTGGGAATGTAACAACCCCGACCTATGATTAACATTAATCCATGTTTAATTATGCCTAATAAGTAATTAAAGTGAAATTTTGCATCATAAGTTGCCTTATTTGTGTTTATATTTGTTTAACGTAGGAAGATCTATTCATATTTTTGTTTCAGTTTGTGAAATGAAGTCCTTATCGGCATCCGATTCAGAAATTGACTTGATTTATGTGTTATTTGAGATTTATAGAAATTTGTGGTAGGTTTAATTGAAATTTGATTCGGAACGATTAAATTAGAATAATTAATGCCCAATTGATTAGTTGATCAACAAATTAATTAGGCTATTAGCCAAGCCTATATAAGGCCACCTCAACACCTCATATACACTTTTTGCACTCCTATTCCTCTTTATTGAGTTCAATGTGTAGAGAGAGAGAGAGAGAGACTAAGAGGAGAGTGGCTTCAACATAGAAGTTACTTGAGAATTTGGAGATTTGGTTAGGAATTTCAACCAAATAACTCTAGAGAGACCATAGTTGAGCATCTAAGGTAAGAAATTCAACCCTTAGTTGTGTAATTGAGTTAGTTTTGGTAAGAATTCAAGTAAAGGGAGGTGAACTAACATAAGAAGGAACTAGGATTATAGAATTGTAACTCAAATCATGCATGCATGCATATTTCATAGCAAATTGAAGTTGTTTTCAAAGATTTCCTCTCATGCATGTTGTAATTCTAGTATGGTTTGAAGAATTCATAACATTTCTTACCATTGGACCTTATTTGATCATGTTTTGGAAGCTATGAGTTCAAATGAATACATGCATGTCATATTCATAGCATGTTCTTACATTTCAAGTTGAATTTTGCACAATTGACATGCTTTTAGGCCTTGATTTCATGAAATCACCTGCAATTCTTTATGTTTTCCAAGTTTAGACTTGTTTTCTCCAGTTTTGGGGCCCAAATGTTGAGTTTAATGGCTTTGAATTCGAATTTGGAGCTTGGGAGTACAATATGGAAATTCCAAATTCTGCACTTCCACTCGAGTGTGAGATTCTGCGCTCGAGCGGCCACATTTGTTATTGCATCTCCACTCGAGCGACTAGAAGTTTGCTCGAGCGTGAAATACATGCTCCCAAAAGCTTTATGTTTTTGCAGACCACTCGAGCGGCAAGAGTTGCGCTTGAGCGGGGGTATGAGTCTCACGCTCAAGCGACCATTGACCATTCGTCGAGCGTGAAAATCGCATAACCAGTACTTTTTCAAAGTTTGCAGAACACTCGAGCGAAGGAAGTTGCGCTCGAGCGACCCCTTACATTTTGCATGTCCGCTCGAGCGAAGGAAGTCGCGCTCGAACGGGACCCCTGTTTTCAGAAAATTTTGTAAAGTGTTTTCAAGTACATTTTTGGCATCCTCATTACATCCTAGGCATTCCTAGATCATGGTTAAGACATAATAATGAGGATAAGAAGTAGGAACACACCAAGATAAGAAGGGATTAAATTAATGTTTCCAGATGTGTAATTAAGTATATGTTCGTTCTGTAACTATATAGGTCATGAACCACAAGACGCCTGATTTGCCCGTACTGTCTGTTACCTGGGAGCCATTTGTTAATAATGAGTAATAACTTTGTAAAGCTAGGTTCAATTATAAATATTTTCTGAATGATATAAGATAATTTATTTTCTGAAATATTATTTTATATATGAATGAATGGTTGTCCAATATTTCTGAAATGTATTCGTGGTATCATTAGCTTCAGATGACATCTGTTATCTATTCTGTTACGTCCCAATTATGGGTCAACTATACGTCTCATGAGCCAACCGTTATGGATCCTTATGTATACGTCTCATTATGGGCCAACTGTACATCTCATGAGCCAACTGTACCATCTCCGTGCATGTGAGTCAACTGTATGCCTTTATGGTCGTCCCTTTATGGGTCAACTATTTCTATTAGTGCTAATGAATGTACCACATATTGTTAACTGCAAATTCTGACTATGAGTATGAATTTGAATCTGTTTGTATTATGAACTCTGATTTCTGAACATGAGTATGAATATATTTCTGTTAACTACTGAATTCTGTTTTCTGTAACCGTTATGGACAACATTCATTAAAACCCTTTACTTTGTTATTATTCACAAGGCTCCCGCTCACTATTATTTTATGTATGTAAGTGATCAGTCATGTGACCAGGTCCAAAGTTGATGGTCTAAAATTCCGTTTTGTCAGCCACCCTTTGCGCCTCTCGAGGAGGTTCCAGATTAAGTCAAGTCGTGTGGCCACGTCTTTCTGAACGTTTAAAACTTTGTGTTTCTTTTGGTTTATGATCAGGTTTTTGGTTATCTGTATATGAAGTGACATGTAATTATTGTATCTTTGTGATGTCACGTGTATGTTTATGAACTTTAATTTTTTTTTGCCCCATGTATGTCTGCATAGCTCGATGGACGTTATATTTTGTATATTTGCTTCCGCAGCCCCTAATTATACGTTATTCTGTTTAGAGGCCTTCGGTAATCTAAGAATCACTGGTCGGTTACGACGCTAAATCTATAGGAGCGGGTTTGGGTCGTAACAGGGAAAGTCTGGGAACTGTTCTCGATCTTCACCACATATTAAGAAGGCTTGTAAGAAATAGAAGAGTAAATGTGTGAGGAGGAAAGTCTAGAACAAGAAAGGGGGTCTGGAGCTTCATAATATTATTGGTTTACAATAAAACTCAAGAAATGAGCAATCTTTAGGTCTGCAGTGGGTGCAATTTCACTTCCATGGCAAGTGAATTCAGTAGAGGTAGATTGTTACTCAATGAAGCTAAAACAACCTTACAGATGGGGAGATCACTTGGGTTAAACTGCGAAAACAAAGAAGAGGAGGTTGTGGGCAAATTTATTAAGTTGTAGTCTTTAGACATGGAAGTGGTGCACAAAAAGGAGAAGAGAGTATCCAGTTAACTGACTATTCTAGGAGGTTCAGGAGTTGCTATCTTTTTTAAATGAAGCTTTTATCATGGAATGTTAGGGGTTAGGTAGGCCTGGAAAATATAGGAAAGTCAAATAGGTGCTTAAGGAGAGAAACATAGATATGGTGCTCTTGCAAGAAACTAAAAATGAGGTCATCAATGCAGAGCTTGTGAACTCCATTTGGGCTGGTGAAAAAATTGAGTTTATGTTAGTTAATTTAGTAGGGGTTGCTGGTGGGTTACTCCGTATTTGGAATCTTAAGGTTTTTCAGCTCAAGAACTGCTGCTGCAATCGCAATTTTATTCTTATTTATTCTTCTTGCTGGTGGTGGAGATTGCAATGGGTTTCACCAGGATCAGTTCAGAGTTTACTAAAGTGGTGATCTGGATGTAGAATGAGGAATATGAAAAAGAAGTTATGGAGTGTAATCCCATTTGCAATTTTCTAGTCCATTTGGAAACAGAGGAATGATTGTGTGTTTAATGGGGTGCAGCCTAATTTTGAAGTTTTATGTGAAACCATTAAGGTGCGAATTGCCTTGTGGGTTAAGTCCTCAGTTTCTTCTCTGGCTTATTCTGTTAATGATCTGGTTCATAATCTGCAACAGGTAAGAAGGTGCCTAGGTTAGTAGGTGAAACAACAACTACTTTTACCTGTCATTGCCTTGGTTTATAATTTGCTTTACTTGTCAATGTGACTGACCTAGGTCTTGGTTTTGCTTCTTTTGGTTCATAATATGTTGCGTTGGTCTGGCTTTTTATCTGTTCTGTTTTTTGTATTGTGGGAATGGTGGCTGAGTCTGCTGTTAAATTTTGCTCTGCTGCTAGTCCTATACTTGGAGTTTGTTGTTAAGGTGGTAATTTTGCTTTGCGCTTTGCTGCTGGTCCTGTACTTGGAGTTTGCTGTTGAGGTGTTTGGTTATGGTATATAAAGTAGAGGAGATGTCATTGATTGAAGTGTTGGGTGAACTCTGGTTTGTCTGCTGTGAAGTTTTATGGCTGCATAGTCTTCATTAAAGGTTTGCTCAGCATTTGTCTTGGTGAGTTTTTGTTGTTATGTTGTTTGTTGTATGGGAAGAAACTGGCTGTTATGCACAACAATGGCTATGCACAAACAATGGCTGTTTGGTGGTTTTTGTTTGCTAGTTATTGCTGTTGTTTGTTGCTATTGGCTGCTGCTGATGGGTGGTAATTCAAGTAGTTGTATCTGATTTTGCTCTTTGTTGGTTTCTTACCAGCTAGGAGCTTTAAGTTTCCGCTAGCTCCTAACTCCTCTTTGTTAATATAATTTATTATACTTTGTATGTTTCATCAATAAAGTTTTCTTTTGTCGATCAAAAAAAAAAAAAAAAAAAAATTTCATACACGAAACCAAAGGCTGAAATTGCGATATCAAATCGATTATACAGATACATATATATATGGTACTTGATCGGAATAGCTACCGAGGAGTCGTCGGGAAATCGGAGAATTAAGGAGAGATAAAGCGGCAACGGAGCGATCCAGTCCTGGAGAGAGATGCTATGAGACAATAATGAACCATAGATCAGAAGCAATCAACGAGATCCGTAGGAACAGGCTATTTTGGCTTTTTGGCTATTTTTGGTTTTTTTTTTAAATCCTTTTATTTTGTCCTTAAAAGTATAATTTTTACAGACAAATTATTTGTATCCCTAAAAAACCTTAATTTCTTGTAGTGTTTTCTTTTCATTTGCATTAATTTTTAAGATAAATATTTGTAATGGATGCACCAAAATTTTTCAAAAGTTCTAAGATGTATATCGGTTGAACGCCTTATGATTATTAACTTACTAATTACCTTTGTACTTTCTAGTATTGGATCTCCCTCTGTCATCGTGTTTGTCGCTTCATCGCTTTATAATTGGCAAATATTCTTCAGTATCTAATGAAAAGGATAAGATAATTTTGTGACTTAGTTTAAGCAAGAAGAGAAGCATATATACCTGCCATATATTTTTTTAGCAAAATAATTGGAGATTTGCATCTTGCAAGAGAAGTTGGGGGGGATTTGGATAAAGTTTGTGAAAATGACACTGCCATATTAATTGTTTTGGATAAAGTTTGTTCTTCCTCTCATTTAGAAAATGGTTTTAGGATGTGGTTGTGTTTTTTCAAAAACACTTTTCAGAAAATTCTACTTTCTTATTTTTTTGTTTTTATTGAATTTTTTAAATATTTTAAGCAATTTTTTTTACCTTTTAAACATACCTAACATAAATATACTTAAAAAGTAAAAAAAAATTAAAAAAAACCTTTTAAAAATTCACTAAATATCAAAAATATAAAAAAAAATACGAGAATTCAGTACATTTTTTGTATTTTTATGTATTTATTAAATTTTTAAAATATTTTTTCACAAATTTTTTACTTTTTAGATATATCTAAGTAAGGTGCATCTAAAAAAGTAAAAAAAAAATGTTTAAAATTTTAAAAATATTCACTAAAAATAAAAAAACACGAAAACCAAAAAACTGAGTTTTTAAAAAACTTAATTAAAAAAACTCAAACCAAACATTTCTATAATTGAGAGAGTTAAAATGTACGAATTCAAAGATTAGAGAGATAAAATGATATTCATTAATAGTTAAGGGGTCTTGATTTTATTTTTTGTATTTTGTTATTTTTAGTATTTTTTTTTCATATTTTAGTTATTTTTTAAATACATTTAATTTAAATGCACCTAAAAAGTAAAAATATTAGTAAAAAAAATCTTTAAAAATTCAATAAATACAAAAATTAAAAATGAAAATATGTTGATTTTTATATTTTTATATTTAGTAATTTTAAAATATATATAAATGATATATATTTTAAATCAAATTAAATAAATCTAAAAATAAAAAAAATTATTAAAATATTTTACTAAAAAAAAAATGAAAAATCTAAAACCAACCAAGTAAACTCAACTATTAGTAATTATTCAATATTCTCGGAGTACCATATATATATACTCCTTAATCAATTATCATTCAAGATGTCTTTCTTAATCACTAAAACAATACCCTACCTACCTATTTTCTTCACCAACCACAATAATATGAAACACTATGGTGCCGTTTGGTAACACTTACGTTTTACGTTTTCAGTTTTCAGTTTATATTTACAAAATTTTTAAAAATTCAAATAAAAACTTGGTTGGTAAATTTTTGATTTATAAATCAATGGTCTCAGTTTATAAATTTGACCAAAAAATGTAAACTCAAAAAATGAGTTTACGTTTTCAGTTTTTTTTTTTTTACCACCCAACACTAGTTACCACCCGTCACAATTTTTCACCACCGTCTTCTGCCACAACCACCCACTCCTCACCACCACTCACTACCACCTGCCACCACCACCACCACCGGCCACCACTACCCACCTGCTATCCACTCGCCACCACCACCGTCCACCCCTCGCCACCGCCACCACCACCACCACCACCTGCCATCCACCCGCTACTGTTATCCACCGTCCGCCAGCACCACTCACCAGCCACCTGCCACCACCATCCACCAGCCACCTGCCACCACCACTCACCACCACTACCATCACCTACTACCCGCCACCACCACCCACTCGCTACCACCCACCATCCGCCACCGTCACCCACCCACCCGCCATCGCCACACCCGCCACCACCACCCACTTGCTACCACCACCACCCGCTACCGTCACCCACCCACCACCACCACCTATCCACCACCACTCGCCATTCGCCACTACTGCCACCACCACCACCATCACCCACTGCCCACCCGCCACCCACCTGCCACCACCATCCACCATCCGCCACTACCCACTCGCTACCACCCACCACCCGCCACCGTCACCCACCCACCACCACCACCACCTGCCATCCGTCACCCACTTGCCACCACCACCACCACCACCACCATCACCCACTCGCTACCACCCACCACCGCCACCGTCACCCACCCACCACCACCCACCACCACCTGCCATCCGTCACCCACCTACTACACCACCACCACCACCATCACCCACTCGCTACCACCCACCCACCACCACCACTACTACCCGCCACCACTATCCCCGCACACCACACCATCACCCACCCACACCACCACTACTATCCGTCACCTACCTGCCACCACCACCCCCACCACCACCACCCACTCGCTACCACCCACCCACCCACCACCACCTACCGCCACCACCCACCATCACCCACCCGCTACCGCCACGCCACCACCACCACCACCTACTTGCTACCACCTACCACCCGCCACCGTCACCCATCCACCCACTACCACCGCCCGCCATCCGCCACCCATCTGCCATCACCACCACCTACTCGCTACCACCGCCACCGTCACCCATCTACCCACTACCACCACCAGCCATCCGCCACCATCTGCCATCACCACACCTACTCGCTACCACCCGCCACCACCCACCACCACCAGCCATCCGCCACCCACCTGCCACCACCACCTACCACCCGCCACCGTCACCCACCCACCACCACCACCATCACCCACCCGCTACCGCCACCGCCACCACCACCCACTCGCTACCACCACCACCACCACCGCCACGGTCACCCACCCCCTCCACCACCACCCATTCGTTACCATGTTCCACCACCGGCTTCCACCACCACCACCCGCCATCATTTTCTACTACCGTTTTCCGCCTCCACCACTCGTCTCCACCCACCACCCGTCACCACTTGCCATTTCTCACTCTTTTTTATATTTTTAATTTTTTTTAAATATTTTATCTAAACCAAATATGTTTATAATTTATATTTTTTTAAAACTAAATAAAAAATAAATAAAAATCAATTTATAAAATTTTTATAAATATAAACTGAACACGTAGACGTTATCAAACACCCCTGTGTCTACGTTCTCAGACTAATAATTAGCTATCGACAAGGAACTCACATCACAATTGTACTATGTACAAATGATCAATTCGCCATGCATGTCTTCTCATTGGCAAGTGCACTCCACTCTCCGCAACATCGATTGCGATTCCTAAAACCACTTCGGAACCGCCGCCGCCGCCGCCGCTGCCCACCGATTCAGAGGCGGAGGAGTCGAGGAGGGTTTTGCTTTGCTTTAAGCTCCCTCTCTCTCTCTCTCTACCATGTCTGTCTGTTTGTCTCGATTCTCACTGCTCATCTGACACCTCTCTATATTTGCATGCAACAACAATGGCCGTTTCACCCTCTCCCTTTGTCCCCATTAGTCTGTCTCGATGCCCTTTCGCCACATCTTTATTCCCCAACTCGAAAACATCGCTCTATATCTGTACATATACATATATATGTATCATCATTATCATCATCTCTCTCTCTCTCGATTCAATTTTCTGCGTGTGTTTTGAAATTGGGGTTGAGTGGTTTGGGTTTGATTGTTGTAAATCATGCCTCACCGAAGAATGGATGGTCCGCCAAGTATTCGAGACACGGTCCATGAGGCCCTCTCTGGTCACCGCAATGAGCTTGTTTCTCTCTTCTCTAGGTTCATCTCTCTCTCTCTCTCTCTCTCTTGCATGGTTTGCTGCTTGCTTGCCATACATTGTTGGTTGTTGAGTCTACTAACTTAAAACTTTTGGGAATTGAGCTCTACTTCTATGAGCTTCTATTTGCACACTACTTATATATATATATATATATATTTTATGTTGCTCAGTTCACATTATTTTGTCAATTGTTAACAAAAATTCATGGTTCGGATTCAGTAGTTAATATACGAATAATGGATTTTTGTTTAGTTGACACTCGAACGAGAAAATGGTGTGAACTGAAAAGTTTTATGGTGTGCAAATAGAAACTTGTCTATTCCAGTCTTGTCGTTCTAGTATCTTTCTCATTATGCACTCTATTTTATTTGTTTTCATGCATTGTGTACTCTATTTTACTTCTCATGGTGCATTTTGTTTTCTCGGTATATTTGTCTCTCCACGTGCGCCAAAGTTACACATGAGGAAAAGTATTAACTTGATATATATTGCTGGATTTATTTTCTAATACTTTAAGCTTTTTGGATAATTATTTCCTAATTCCTTGGTCCTAGATTAATCGGCTCGGATATCGAGTTATCAAAAAAAACAGTTGCCTTGAGATGAGGGTATTTTATTTATTTTTTTTTGTGTGTGTGTTTTAATTTGGGGATTCGGTTTTAATTTGTTGTGATTTTGGAAGGTATGTTGCTAAGGGAAAGGGGATATTGCAACATCATCAGCTGATTGATGAGTTTGAAAATGTTGTTGGAGAAGATGGAGTCATGCAGGAGCTCAAGGAGAGTCCTTTTAGCCAAATTCTGAAGTCTGCACAGGTAAATGCGGCACTAACTGTAAAGGTTACAGCCTAACAAGACCATTTGAAGCACTCATGGAAATTAAATTACTAAAAAAAAAAAATTGAGTTGATATTTATTTTCAGCAATGCTAGATATCATGAAAAGTCTTTCATGAAAATGATCATGAAAGATTTGTGACCTTTAGATTACACTTAGAATAAAGCACCACATACTAATCAAGATAATCTAAAGGTCATAAATCTTTCATTATCATTTTCATGAAAAAAATTTTATGACCCCTAATATTTCTCATTTATTTTTGGTATTCCAGTCTAATAATTGTTTCTAGCAGCTATAATGCGAAAACAACACGAAAATATATATATATTTTTTTTCCTAGAAAATGCAAAAAATGCAGTATTGATAGTATTACATTCATTGTCAATTCTATGAAATTTTTCTGTGTTTATAGCATTACAAAATAATGTTGCCTTTTGTTACATCATCAACCAATTTGTCTTTATGGCTGTGTCCGCACATGTATTTGCATGTGTATATATAATTTGTATGTTTTTTTCTTTAATTGGTGCATTCTCCCAAATACCCCTTAATGCCCTACCCCTCCCAAATCCATCCAAACCCCATGCCTCTACCGGGGCTTGAATCCCCAATCTCCGCTGTGGAAGTGTTGGGGTGATGTCACTAGACCACAAGGCCATCGGCCATATTTCTGTGTGTACATATATATAAGAAACCCAAATTACTTCACTTTTCGTTTTAATAAATTGTTTTGAAGCTTAGAGGCTTGTTTTATATCATAGTCTCTTCTAGTTTCTTCGATTTGTTTTGATTTTTATTTCATGCAACTGAATGTTACGGATAGGGAACCATGTTATTTGGGAAAGATCCATGCAGTTTGAAAAATGATAAATGAAAGAAGGTTTCTCTTAATAAATGGTTCCTTTCCATGTAATAGATGAGTCTTCTCTTGACATTGGTAAACATCATCCACAAAAAGTCTAGTTATCTAGATGATCTCCATTGAAATTAACATCTCTTATTTAACATATAGCATGAGAAGATGATTTGTTTAGTAGCATAAACTGAATCTGTTAATGCACACAGAAAATAAGCCCATGCTTGTTTAAATGTCAGCATTTTACTTTTCTAGTAAATAATCTCATTTCTATTTTTGGTGCTAATTTTGTGTACCAACTGCATTATGCTTCTAGTTTCACATTCATATTCTTTGGAAGCCTTCTAGAACAATGGCACAATATATGAATTCTTTTTCTGTTTATATTTTGTTCAGATTCTTTTTGCTTGCACACTTGATTAATACATCACAATTGCAGGAAGCTATAGTTCTACCCCCATTTGTGGCAATAGCAATTCGCCCAAGACCTGGTGTTTGGGAATATGTTCGTGTCAATGTGTATGAACTGAGTGTGGAACAATTAAGTGTTCCAGAATATCTTCGCTTCAAAGAAGAACTTGTGGATGGAGAGTAAGGAACCTCTCTTGAAATTGTTTTATCATTATTAATGTACCCTTTTGCATATTTATTTAACTCACCACAAGTTTAATTGGAATCTGGAATTTGGAACCTGGTCTAGGTACAATGAAAATTTTGTGCTGGAACTTGATTTTGAGCCGTTCAATGCAACATTTCCAAGACCAACTCGGTCATCTTCCATTGGCAATGGGGTTCAATTTCTCAATCGTCACCTATCTTCAATCATGTTCCGTAATAAAGAAGTTTGGAGCCTTTGCTTCATTTTCTTCGCACCCACAAACATAATGGTCTTGTAAGTCTTCTTAACTTTTGGCATTGACATTGTTTTGACAATCAATTTCTTGGGTGTCATCTGAATTTAAAAAACAAAAAAATCTTGCCAGTTTGATCCTAGCTTACCATTCAAAATGAGAAAAAAAAAATAATAATAATACAGGAGTTTTGTAATTGGCATGAGCAGACTTGAGATGATTTTGATTTTGCCAATGTGTTTTGCAGGTGATGATGCTGAATGATCGGATACATACGATATCTGGACTTCAGTTTGCTTTGGCAAGGGCAGAGGAATATCTTTCTAAGCTCCCACCAGATGAACCATACTCTCAGTTTGAATATGTGTAAGCGACAATCTCTTTCTAAATGCGCAAATTACCTTCCTGCAGGGGATTAAAATCATTGCCATTCAATTTGAAGTATTAGGTTATTGACAGTGTTCACTTTTTCTCTGTCCCTCTGAATGAAGACTTCAAGGAATGGGTTTTGAGAAAGGTTGGGGTGACACAGCACAACGGGTATCAGAGATGGTGCACTTACTCCTGGAAATTCTTCAAGCTCCTGATCCCTCGTCCTTGGAGACATTCCTTGGGAGAATTCCAATGGTGTTTAATGTTGTAATTCTGTCTCCTCATGGATACTTTGGCCAAGCAAATGTGTTAGGTTTGCCTGATACTGGTGGACAGGTATTGTCAAGATAACCACTATGAGTTGTGTTCTAGTCATGTTTGAGAATTGAGACCTCAAAAACAGCATCCTCTTTTACTTCTTTCTTGGAGTTTTTTTTTTTTTTTTGGTTGGCTTGTATAGTCCTTCCCTTGTTGTTTATGGTCAAAATTGTGATGCCTTATTTCTAAACTCCGTGCGAACTGTCTGCCATTAATGAGCAGGTTGTTTATATACTCGATCAAGTCCGCGCCTTGGAGAATGAGATGCTTCTTAGAATACAGAATCAAGGACTAGATGTTATACCAAAAATTCTAGTCGTAAGTGTACTTCAAAATTCCTTTGCTTTAAGTCAAACTCTAATCGATATTGTCTTTCTTTCACTTTTCCATTCACTTACCAAAACATATATTTCTATCTTGGTTTGACATCTAATGTTTCAACAATGATGGCTTTAGGTGACCCGACTCATACCAGATGCGAAAGGGACAACATGCAATCAGAGACTAGAGAGAATCAGCGGAACAGAGCACTCGCATATTCTGCGGGTGCCTTTTAGAGATGAGAAAGGTATTCTTCGTAAATGGATATCAAGATTTGATGTGTGGCCATTTCTGGAGACCTTCTCAGAGGTAAACTCGAGCTAACAATTAAGTTATGATTTTTAGATTTGATGTGTTACATTACATGTTCTGGATTTGATGTGTTACATTGAAGGAAATATAATATATCTTATGTTTATTGTGATTAGGATGCTGCAAATGAGATTGCTGCTGAGTTACAAGGTGTTCCTGACCTGATCATTGGCAACTATAGTGATGGGAATCTTGTTGCGACTTTATTATCGAATAAGCTTGGCGTCACACAGGTTTTCTGTGATTTTGTATCCTTCTCGTTTTCCTTTTTATGAATATCCTTGTTTATGTGGAGAAATTTTTTCATTTTAATTTCTTCGTTTCATGACATCATTTTTTGAGCAGTGCAACATAGCTCATGCTTTGGAGAAAACAAAATATCCAGATTCCGATTTGTATTGGAGGAAATATGAGGACAAGTACCATTTCTCATGCCAATTCACAGCTGATCTAATTGCAATGAATGATGCTGATTTTATAATAACAAGTACATACCAAGAGATTGCAGGAAGGCAAGTCTTTCCCTTTGATTGAAGGAAATTTGAATGATTATTACCTGTCATGATTTCATATCCTTCTTTCTGAATTGGCAATAGAAATATAATATCTATGATATGCATATATCCAATGCATTTATGAAACACGGTGACTGTTGGAAATAATTCCTTCGGATGGTAAACATAATCTTTTTCTTTTTCTGTTAAATACAATTAGGTTTTTTCTTCTTCTTCTTTTTTTTTCCCCCTTCATGAATCTTGTTTATATTTGGAAGTAACTCCACAAGAAATATGAATATTTTTGTTATTTGTTGCAGCAAGACTCATGTTGGACAGTATGAGAGCCACACAGCTTTCACTCTTCCAGGGCTGTATCGAGTTGTACATGGCATTGATGTCTTTGACCCCAAGTTTAATATCGTCTCCCCGGGGGCAGATATGACCATATACTTTCCATATTCGGAAAATCAAAAGAGGCTTACTGCACTACATGGTTCAATTGAAG
Organism: Camellia japonica; assembly: GCA_030407325.1. Taxonomy (NCBI): domain Eukaryota; kingdom Viridiplantae; phylum Streptophyta; class Magnoliopsida; order Ericales; family Theaceae; genus Camellia; species Camellia japonica. The sequence goes on along the minus strand of JAPPVO010000031.1, from coordinate 192,450,118 downwards.
AACTTCTATATGATCCCGAGCAGAATGATGAACACATGTAAGTGTTTCCTTACTTTTTGTTTTCCATAATTTGTAATGTAACTCTGAGATTTTTGGCCTCTCATATGTTGGCATTGCCATAAGAAAGAAGTGCACTTGAAGATGGGTAAGTTTTTAATTGAATGGTTGTTACCATTCTTGTTGTCAAGTCGGGACTTGGAAGGACATAAATTCAATACATTAACTTTGAAAGGAAAATATATGGTTTGAGTTTTGCAACAGTAGATTATATTTTGTCCATTTGTACAACAAATAAAAAATTATTGCATACTGCACTTGCACCTCTGCAAGTTTATGTTATGCTGATCACTGTTCCAATACTTCATCTATGTTAATTGCAGTGGCTTCTTGAGCGATCAATCAAAGCCTATTATCTTTTCCATGGCGAGACTTGACAAGGTGAAAAACATAACAGGGCTGGTAGAGTGTTATGGTAAGAGCACGAAGCTAAGGGAGCTGGTTAACCTTGTTGTTGTTGGCGGTTACATTGACGTGAACAAATCCAGGGATAGAGAAGAGGTTGCAGAGATTGAAAAAATGCATGGCCTCATAAAACAATACAACTTGCATGGTCAATTTCGATGGATAACAGCTCAAATGAACCGTGCTCGAAATGGTGAGCTTTATCGCTACATTGCAGATACAAGAGGTGCTTTTGTGCAGGTGCGGTGCAATTGAATATCCTTAGAATTTTACGATCACAGCAATGCTTCTTTAACTTTGATCATCCTTTCTTGCAGCCTGCTTTCTATGAGGCGTTTGGTCTTACAGTTGTGGAGGCCATGACTTGTGGGCTTCCTACATTTGCTACTTGTCATGGTGGCCCTGGAGAGATAATCGAGCACGGTGTTTCAGGATTTCATATCGACCCATATCACCCTGATCAGGTTGCAGCTCTTATGGTTGGTTTTTTTGAACAATGCCAAGACAACCCATCGCACTGGGACAACATCTCTGATGCTGGGCTTAAACGTATCTATGAAAGGTTTGATTCCCCTGGTGTATACTTGTAAAAACTTTTCTTTTTACTGAGTTTACCAATTCTAAATTCAACTTCACAGGTACACATGGAAGATATACTCTGAACGACTACTGACGTTGGCTGGGGTTTATGGCTTCTGGAAGTATGTGTCAAAGCTGGAGAGGCGTGAGACGAGGCGATATCTGGAAATGTTCTACATTCTCAAGTACCAGGATTTAGTAAGTCCTTGGTCCTCTGATCTTGCCCAACATTCCTTGTGATTATAAATCTTGGATTCAATGAATGCCTCTTAAGCTCTTAAATAAGCTTTTATTGGAATGTTGAGAACTGAAATAGTTTTTCAGTCATCATATTGAGTATATTAGTTAAGAGAATATGGTGTCGTTTGGTAACATTTACGGTTTACTTTTTTTCTAGAAAACATTAAACATGTTTGTGTTTATTTTTGGTGAAAATGGAAACAAAAAACATATTTGGTAAACATTTTTTAAAACAAGGGAGAGTGGGAAGGAATAAACTTCGTTTTCAAAACTAGTGAAAACAACTTCTTTTTTTTTTTTTTTTTTTTTTCTTGTTTACTAGAATTTAGCAAATTTTATAAATTAAACAAAAATAGATACTAAACGAGTTTTTGTTTCCAATTTTTAAATTTTCTATAAACATAAATGTCACCAATTGGGCTTACAAATGCTTCTTATTTCAATCTTTGGTTTCAGTTGATGTTTAAAACCATTGCCAATCCATGAAAGTGATTAAGAAACGAGTCGATGAGATCAAAAGGATTAACAGTTCTTGTGGTTGTCTTTCAGGTGAAGTCTGTTCCTGTGGCAGTGGATGAGCATTGAACTTTCTCATCAAACTTTGCGTGACGGTGATGTCTCAGTATGCTTTTACTTTGCTATTTTCCTTCTCCGATTGTGTTGAATGTGTTTGTGGATGAACAATTTTAGCAATTTCTCTTAAGCATGTTTTTGGTGAATAAAACCAACCATTGGCTGTTTAACCTTGGTTTCTACGGAACTTTTGTTTGGCTGAACAATTTGAGACTTCTATGCTTATTGTCAGTGGCGACTCTAGGAATTTTTGTCAGTGGTGTCAATCAAAAACTTAAATACCATATATCTTACAGAAAATTCACATTAATCATTATATCACCTATGAAAAAAAAATCAACAAATTAATTTAAATTCTAAAATTATAAACAAAAATATTTCAATATATTGATACTATTGTTTAAGCAAAAAGACATGCTCATACACGAGCTTCTACAAAAAATAGGTAAAAGTTAAAAAGTAAACTTTTTTCATTGGTGAGTTCAAAAGAGTAGGACTTAAAACTATGGATTCAAAATTGTATTTTAGTGGGTTCAATTACTAATTTTTTTCCTAAAATCTAATATTTATATAATAAATAAATTCAACCAGGGGGTTCGGGTGACACCCCTGACCAAGCCTTGGAGCCGCCCCTGCTTATTGTGCTGTTATTGAATATATGCGTGTAGTAGTAGTGTTCAACAAAATCTTAATATTGTTTGTGGGTTCTCATAATCAAAGACCAAAATGCTAAAAAATTCTCAAATAAGAGGATCGATTAGATGGAGTATAATTTAAAAATGGTGAGAATTTTGTGACCGACAGTTAGTTAGGCCCCGTTTGGTAAAACTTATTAGCAGTTTTTAGTTGAAGTTTTGAAAATGTTTGTTTCAAGTGTTTTCTACACACAGCTTCACAAAACATGAGCATTTTGAAAAATAATATCAAAACTCTTGGTATTAAGAGATTTTAAATAAAGTGGGGATTGGTTAAAAAAACAGCATTCTTGATTTTCCAAATCTATATTTCATGGACCCTGCAGTCTAGAACTGTGAAACCCTCCGAATTGATCCCGTGGTAGATTAATGGAGCCGAGCCGGGTGGCAAAATAGGAAAAAAGTGGCTGTTCAATCTAATCGAGTCACCAGGCAATATGGCCCAAGAGTGCACCGGCTTGTAATCCTTCCACTGTCGAGAGCGGGAGGTTATCGCTGCTCTGTGAAACCAGCCTGACGCTGTGCCCTCCACTCTACGAGCCATGAAGTCTAAGCCTTCGCTTGGGCTGCATGACCCAACTCCCAACTTGGACCGGGCAAGCCGGCAAGCGCAGCTCACTGAACCTGCCTAAATGGATCGAACCATTGTCCAGCCACCATAATGCCCTCGCTCGAGTCACAAGCTAGTGCTACTTAGCTCGGCAATTAGAATTAGCCCAACAAATGATTTATAAAGTTAGCTTTTGTTTTCTCTTTAGACGATGTGGGATGAGTATATATTATTGAACGCATGGCTGTGTTTGGTTTGGCCTCGTTTAAATCTATGATTATTGGGATTACATGCAATAAAAGCTTTATTTTTTCTTTAATATTGTATAGAAATAAATAAATGGATAAGATTTTTGAGAGGTGAGTTTCACTAATACATTTTGAAAAATTTAATCCACTAATGTGATTTACGTGTATGTGTTTAGTTTTTGTGTTCCTGATATTATACAAGAAAACCCCAATTGGAAAGACAACCTTATTCTATAGTACCAATGAATCGGATCCAACAATCACCAAGAAAAAAATAGTTTCTTTCACTTAAATTTTTTTTTTTGTTTTTCTCTCTCTTTGTGTGTGTACAAATTGAGATTCAAACATAACATTAAAATAATGGAGAAATTATTTGGTTGGGTTGAGCTATTGTCATGTACTACACCAATTTTAATGTGATTGATTCATATAATATAACTCATTATTTTTGATTTGGTATTTTAATAAATAACATAAGATAACAAATAGCGAGAATTTTGTGATGGATAGTTAGGCCCCGTTTGGTAAAACTTGTTGGCAGTTTTTTAGTTGAAGTTTTGAAAATGTTTGTTTCAAGTGTTCTCTAAACACAACTTCACAAAACATGAGCATTTTGAAAAATAATAATATCAAAACTCTTGGTATTAAGAGATATGTTTTAAATAAAGTGGGGATTGGTTTAAAAAACAGCATTCTTGATTTTCCAAATCTATATTTCATGGACGCTGCAGTCTAGAACTGTGAAACCCTCCGAATTGATCCCGTGGTGGATTAATGGAGCCGAGCAGGATGGCAAAATAGCAAAAAAGTGGCTGTTCAATCTAATCGAGTCACCAGGCAATATGGCCCAAGAGTGCACCGGCTTGTAATCCTTCCACTGTCGAGAGCGGGAGGTTATCGCTGCTCTGTGAAACCAGCCTGACGCTGTGCCCTCCACTCTACGAGCCATGAAGTCCAAGCCTTCGCTTGGGCCGCATGACCCAACTCCCAACTTGGACAGGGCAAGCCAGCAAGCTGCAGCTCACTGAACCTGCCTAAACGGATCGAACCATTGTCCAGCCACCATAATGCCCTCGCTCGAGTCACAAGCTAGTGCTACTTAGCTCGGCGATTAGTATTAGCCCAACAAATGATTTATAAAGATAGCTTTTGTTTTCTCTTTGGACGATGTGGGATTAGTATATACTATTGAACACATTACAGTGTTTGGTTTGGCCTCATTTAAACCTATGATTATTAGGATTACATGTAATAAAATCTTTATTTTTTCTTTAATATTGTATGGAAGTAAATAAATGGATAAGATTTTTGAGAAGTGAGTTTCACTATTACATTTTAAAAAATTTAATCCACTAATGTGATTTATGTGTATAATTGTGTTTAGTTTTTGTGTTCTTAATATTATACAAGAAAGCTCATATTGGAAAGACAACCTTATTTTATAGTACTAATGAATTAGGTCCAACAATCACGAAGAAAAAAATAGTTTCTTTCACTTTAAATTTTTTGTTACGTGTTTTATTTTTTATTTTTCCTTTTTTTGGTACGAATTGAGATTCAAACATAACATCAAAATAATGGAGAAATTATTTGGTTGCCTTGTGATATTGTCATGTATTACACCAATTTGAATGTGATTGATTTGTGAGACCCCAAATTTTGTAAATCCTAACAAGAGCCTTACTTTTGAATTATTATAATAAATACCCTTAGTTCTCCGTTTATTTGCAAAACTTAACCCTAAAACTGAAAACGTATTACGCATGAATTCGTACAAACTCTAATCGATCCCAATAACTTAAAATTCATTTCTAATGCTTTAGTATTAGTTATTTAATTCTCAAATTTTAGATTAGAACGTAGCTCAAAATCTTAATTTTCGATTTTTATCATTTTCATTTGGTTATGTGTCTTTTAATTCAAAGCAAGATCATTCGAACCAAATTATTTTTTCTAATATTATTTTAATTAATACTACACTTGAAATAGATATTCTAATCAATTCCAAATCCACACATTCTATTTTAATTACATTTTGAGCCCAAATCATTCTTTATACATATAAAAGCACACTCCCAATATTATAATCTTTTTTTCAAAATATCTACAATATTTATATACATAAATAAATGAGAAAAGTCCCTCAAATCACCCACATAGCCATCCACCCTAGAAGCTACATATATGTAATGTACTAAAAGGGATAAATTGCTAAAATCATGGGATATATCTTTCACTTTGGTACCAATTTGTACATATAAGATTTGTACTTGTAACTAGATTAAATTAAATTAGACCTAAACCTAACTAGATCATATTTAAGTATATAATTAAGTCCTAATCACCCCTTATTCCATTACATTGAAACTAAATCAAAAAACTATTCAATTAATTGGAACCACGGGCAAAATAGGCTTTTTATCATTTTTTTCCCAATAAAAATACCACTCATCTCCACTTTTTGAACACACATACAACTCACACACTCAACCCACGGTGGAGAGAAGAAAAAGAAAGAGAGAGAGAGCTTGGTGGAGGAGGAGAGAAAAATTGTGCAATCAACCTATCTAAGCACCAAGAAAGCCACATCACCATCTCTCATTCTATTTTCTTTTTCAAATACATGTTATTAGAAATTTAAAATTTTATTTTAAGATGTGTTGTAATGGTATTCATGTGTTCAAAGTTGATGAATTGGGCTTTAATCATTTTTCTATTCATATTTCCTCTTAATAGATGCAAAACTACCTTTTTTTTTCTTCCATATCTCCCATTATTTCCAAAGGCAGACCATCACTCTAAAAATATGAGTTATTGATATATTATTTAGTATGTTTTCATCACAAAAGAAGTGAAAATTTTCCCCTAGTTGGCTTTTTTTCTCACCAATCTTCTTATTTTGAGTATTGTGTATGAAAAATCTGTTTTACAGCCAACTTTCGAAAATTCTAGAAAAATATTCTAGACCTCAGTTTTACGTCAAAGTCTTCCTTAAAGAGTTAGTTTTCAAGGAAAATTGGTTTTATTGAAAAAAAGTGAGCAGTTTGTAAGAAAATCCGCTTTTTGTAACAGTCGACGAATCTGGACAGTGCTGGAGTGTTTCTTAAATAACTAAAAATGTAGAAAAGCTATTCCATTTCTGAAACATGTTATGAAAACTAGATTAAATTCTTTACGAACCATAGGAAGGCCGAGTTTGGAAAAAAAAAATCTAAAATAACCCTTTTGATTTTAATATTTAAATAGTATTGAATCTGGAAATTTAGTTTTGCATGGGTGTTTTATGCTCTTGTGTTCATAAATATGCTTATTAGTATATGATCACATCTTGGTATGATATTGCATAGATGTTTTATACTCTCGTGTTCATGAATATGTTTATTAGTACATGTTCATTTCTTGGTATGACATTGCATGTGTTATGATTATGTTTCTTATCTTTTTCAATTGATGGTGTTCATATGGATATTATTATCTTGTTAAGTTGTTCTAACTTTATTTTAAGACATCTAACTCAACGAAAACCTTAATTAGGGTGGTATTGGGTTTTTGATCACTTGGATAATAAAGAGATGATAATGTGTTATGTATGGATTGATGGAATATGCTCCCTAATTGAAGGTTAAGTCTTACGCAAGTGGTTATCATGTAAACCCTAGAATGGAACGGACGTATTTGAACTTTTTGCGATGGTTTTAATTGGTGAGATAAGGTTTGGTCCAAATGGGACATTTAGGAGGATAAAACTTTTTTGGAAGAATAAAATTGAATTCAGGGTGATAAAATATTTTTCTTTTCGTCATCCCTTTTGAGGCCCTACGGTTGGCACTACGTAGTATACAACCGTTGGTAGACATCCAATGTAAGTTCTACAATAAAGTAGCAAAATGAGGAGTTTTGAATAGTTTGGTGTCCAATTCTTGCAGTTGGAAGAATGAAATTTCTTTGGGAGATTTCTAGATTATTAACACTTAACCTTATAATCCTTTATTATTGAATGATTATCATGCTCCATCACTTGCTTGTTATAAATATGATGGTGTATTGGATTGGGAAAAAAGGACGGGGTAAGTGTGCGTTTACTGGGCATTCAAAACTCACGGTGTTTCATGCTAGGTATTGAAGACTGTTAGGCCAGTCAAAAGTAAAGTTGAAGCATTTGAGGACGTACGACTATTGTAGACATCCTATTTTTGACCGCTCTTAAGACTGTGCACCTCAAGTTGATCACCCAATGATGAATTTGTATATGCTTGTTAAGTGCTCGAAATCCTCAGCAGAATGTCACAACTTTGAACCTTCAAAACTCCATACACCTCTTGCCTTGTTTTAGGCCAAAATCCTAGTTTTTCAAGCCTAAAAACCCTAGGACCTGCAGGCCCCCCTTGTGTGGGCTGCTGGCCACTGATATTGGCTGCCGGCTATGTGTGTGGCCTGCAGACCAACATTAGTGGCTTGCTGGCCACTTGTGTATTTTTACAGATATTTATGCCAACTGTACCAACTGTTTTCATTGATGTTTGCATCTTCCTACACATGTATGTATGGATGTTTCTGAGGGAGTTGCATGTTTTTCTACAAATAGAAGGCCTTCCCTCTCATTTTTGAGGGTTGAAAAATTTGGAGCAAAATATTCTCTCTCTCTCTCTCTACAATTCTCTCTCTCTCTTGCAAATTCTTGACCCTTTGCCTATACACTCTAAACCAAACCTTGTGGTCATTGAGCTGAGATGCTTTTAAGCCTACTTTGAGCTCTTGAGGGTGTGTAAGTATTAATTTGTTACTTAGAAAGTGTTCTCCTCTCCAAGAGATATAAGTCTTGGCTTGTTTCCTTGCTTTGTTTGCCATTTTTCTACTCTTTTTCTACTATTTTTGGACTATTTAAACACTGAAATTTTGGGCTACAACTTGTGGTTTAAGGCAAATAAAGGGGAGGGGTGGTTCACAATTCCTTCCACCTAGTTTCCTAGGCATTTACCCTAGTGTTTCCTACCTCTTTGTCCACACTTTTTAAAGCTTTTTAATACTGAATCTCAGAGCTTTTTCAGTAGCTAAAACCATGTTTTGAAGTCCCAAAAATAGAGGGGGTAGCCTCTATTCCTTGTGTAACGCCCTCAAAATAATGCATAAAACCCAACATTTTCGACATGCATGGATATAAGAGAATAAAACATCCTTCCATTCATCAGAGTAGTTAAATACAAAAATATTACATGTTGACAACAAAAGTAAATGCCCAATGGGCTTACAACTTTCCAAGCCAACACTTGGTCACAAAAGAAAGTACTAACTCAAATACACTTTAAGCCCTTGGCTTGAATTTACATGTAATATCTAATTAACAAAATAACCAAAAAGAGTCTTCAACTCCAAAATCTTCCAAGCTATGACCTTAGAGGTAGCATATCACTTGAACCTGAAAATAATGTCCCATATAGGGTGAGCCACAGCCCAGTAGAGATATAGTAAACCAAATATAAGCAATGACTAAAACAATAGCATTTGATAGATGGTTAACACCTATAAACCAGTTATATCACAATACAGTTCCATGACAATTATGTCCATGTTACGTTCTACTTTCCTTTACTTATCCAAATCATTTCATATACATGGCTCAAAACCTGACCAAACAATTCAATGAGACTATAACTCATATACCAACACTTCTATATTTCATGATAGATACACATATTTGATGCATCATTATCATATTAAGACACTTCTATACTTCACAAATGATACACATATTTGCTGTATCAATACTTCAATTTAATACACATATTTGCTGTATTAATGGAGTCCATCCCCTATCTCCTCCCAAACAGGTTTGAGAGTCCATCTCCTATCTTCCCTCAAACCATGGAGTATATCTCTGTAGACGTCCCCGAACGCATCCCGGGGAGGGTGCGACTCCCACCCGTTCTGGTTCGCTTGCGGGTCTACTACAGTTCGAAGGACTCAAATGTCACGGTTCTTAATCTTGAACCAAAGAGTCCAAATCCGGCAAATCGTTTTGAAAACAGATTTTTTGAAAGAAGTGCCAAACATGGACTGCTTTGCCAGATACAGAGTCACCACCTAAATATTTTATTTTGAGAAATTTAGGAAACCCTGACTCGGTGCCAAAGGCCACGTGTCCGTCATCACCAAAGTTGCCTCGGCTCGGGAACTTGGGTACGATTGGGGAAGGTCACTTCGTGAGCACCCCCGCTCGCCCGGTCAAAGACCGGCCTCTACTAACCATGATATCTATTTTTGAAAACATTGTGTGTTCTTATTTCGGTTATTAGCCTAGATTTACTATGTGATACGCACAGCATACAAGTATAGACTGAGTCGCCTGAATTGGAACAAACATTTCATGTTTGTTTGTTTGAAAATGGTTTGATGGTGCTACTCGTAGGTAGGCTAAGACGTGGATTTGCCACCCTCGGGTGGGCTTAGAAAACATGATTTTGCCACTATCTAGTGGGCTTAAAACAAACATTTGATGAATTGTCTCACTCCAAGTAACCCAACCTCCACCTACAGGCATTCAAGGCAGTTATATCACATAAGCACTAGCCTCATGGTAAGCATGCTATTCATGGCAGTCACTCACACGCATGCAAGGATGCTAAAGTATAAAACTCACCGAGTACTCCAAGCCAAAACAGAAGCTCATTAGAAATCATGCATGATCCTAAATATACAGAAATGCCTAATGCAACACATGCAAAGATGCAACTATAGCAGGGTCGGCTATTCTAAACATGGCATATGGAATGCTACAACTAACACGTATTCAATTTGGAATTGAAATACAAATGCAGTTTGTATGATGCGCCGAGCCCGGTGCGTGCAAAACAGATGAATGATGCAAACATGCTGTCATACTGTATGCTAATTGAAATATGCCCTAATCTAACCATCATAAGCAGGTAAATAAAAGTGAAGAAAGATGTGGGGTTGGAAGACATACATTACACTCACCCACACTTATTACAATTATGCCCTTGCGCAGAGGGTCCAAATAAATATACAGTCCCGAATGAAAGAATAGTACAGTCCAAATAATACAGTCCAAATAATGTACAAATTCCTAATTAATTTACAAATTAACTAAGAAAATAATAAAACTGGCATGCAAGCCAGGGACTGCCTTGATTCTACTCCGGATGATGGAATGATGCATGTTTGGGCTACTTTGCGCGGAAATCCACTGGAATGCCCCAATTAGCCTTTGTTTTGCAATGATTCTTGAAAAGCGCACCAAGCCTCGGAAGACCGCTGATTCTTGATATGCTGCAACAGAGAGCAGGAAAGGGGCATAGCAATGTATTTTTACAAATGTATGCATGTCTCGATCCTCGTATCACCAATCACGCATCTCGATGCATGATGGCCGAGGAGCCGAATTGCACAACTCAATATAGAATGAATGCATATGAACACTACAACAAAACCTAACTCCATCATGAATAATCCGGAGTGTCGGTGACTTGGGAATTGAGACACGTTCCGTCACTCGGAGTACGGAACGTACCTCATTTCCCGTGCCCGGGCTAACTCCTATCTCAAACACGATGCAATATGCATGATATGCGTGAAATGCAACTAAGATACAATCCTAACATATACAATGTTATGGAATGGCATACACACTACACGAGGTGATACACAATCGAGCATACACTGCTATGGATGAAATGACATACGCAATGTAATATGGGCTTACACCAACATGAGAGAGCCTCAGCCACACTCACATAAGAGGCCATTAGATGAAAATGAGACAACTCGAAATACGTGCACGCGTGCATGCAAACCGAGGACCGAACCTACGGCACGGAATGCCACTCTAATGAGACATGGCAAGACATGGAATATGATATGCAAACATGCAAATTTCAGGGGCAAAATGACATGCAAAACAGCCCCGAAACATGGCGAAATGAAACCCGATGCAAGGAACGAGTCCCGAAACATGGAATTAAGCACATGAAATGGCCTATAGCTATGCAATGCATGCATGATTCGTACATGAAGTGTGAATACAGAAGCTAGGAAGCCCCAAAACAAGCATTTTTACAGTTCGAAGCATGGCCAAACAGTGGGTACAAATAGGGCAAAATTAGCATGCAAAAATGGGGGGGGCAAGAGAGGTAATGAAGCAAGTCATAGATGATGATCTCAAACACAGAAGGCCCCTTCTATAATGTTGAAGAGGGGAAAAAATATGATGTTTTAAAGTTTATGACAACCCCAAAAAACAGATAAAAGTATGGCCAAATTAACATGCAAGAAATGGGCCAACAAAGGGGCAAAGAAGCAAGTGGTGCACTCTGGCCCCAAACAGGTTAGGGCCCTTCAACAATGTTGAAGAGGGGCCCAAAATATGGCTGTTTAAAGCTTATGATCAGACCCAAAACAGAACACAAGCATGCTCAAAGTATGATGCAAGATGAGGCCACCAAGAGGGCTATAACATGAAGTATATCAAGGATGTTTCAAAAAGCCCTAGACCCTTAATGAAACATGAAGAGGGGGTCATTTTAGGGCCATTTTCAGTTTGGACCAAGGTCCAAAAATAGAATCTCAATAAGCTAATAAATCATGCAAAAATGGGGACCAAAGAGGGGTACAATGGCAAGTGATACATGGAGGTCCCAAACAGTGGTGAGCCCTTCTTCAATGTTGAAGAATGGCTCAAAATAAGCCTATCTACAGTTTACCTCATGCTCCAAAACAGATTATATATAGGCCAAAAATATCATGCAAAAAAAAAATGGCATCCAAGAGGATAATGAAGCAAGTGGTAGTGGGAAGTCCCAAATAGGTAAGAACCCTTAATCAAACAAAAAAATGAGCTCAAAAAAATGATAATTTCAGTTTTGGCCGGAGCTCAAAACAGCAAGCAAGAGGGACTAAGAAATAGACCAAAAAAATGCAAGAAAAGGGGAAAGTGGGACTCACCCTTGAAGACCAACCCTTAGCAACCTCTTGGACCAAGTTTGGGTGCTCCTTGCCTCTGGAAAACAGCTTCAAGCTGCTGGAATGGAATGAGGTGGAGTGGTGTTAGGGCTTGTAGGGAAAAGGGTGTAGGAACTTAAGGGTTTTTGAGAGTTGAAGTGTAGAAGGAGAGAGATACAATACAAGAGGCTCAAAGCATTTTTTCTAACCCTCAAAACCAGACTTGGGGCTGCTGTTATATAGGCAAAATGGGTGGAAAAAGGGGGGGGAAATGGAGGGAAAACAAGCCAAGTTTCCCCAAAAAATGGCCAAACCCTCGGACATGGGTGAAGTGTAAAACAAAATACATGGCTGGAACACACTCCCAGGGGCAAAAATGGCCGGCTAGTTTAAAATGGCAAAAAAATCATTCACCAGAAAAAGTGGCCGGCCGGCCAGGCCAAAGGGGGAAAAGTAGCCGGCCACACCTAGGATGAAGCCCCAGAAGTTAGCTTTCCAATGCCGCAAACCTTGCATTAAAATTCCTTCTGTAGAAAAAGTTATGCCAGTTTCCGTAAAGCCGCGCAGATTCGGTCCAACCGGACTTCAACCAACCATATCTCCTCCCCCGGATTTGGACTTAGGAGATTCTTGAGTGAAAAATGAAGCCCCGGAAGTAAGCTTCCAATGGTGGTGGCCTCATATCTTAATTCCTCTTGTGCAAAGAGTTACGCCCGTTTCGGTGAAGCCGCCCAGACTTTCTCCTTCCCGGATTCATGCTGAACCACTTTTGACCAAACAAAAAGTTGGTTGTCAGAACAATTGCTGGCCTCCCACCCTCCTACAAGCTTCCTAATAATGAAAATAAGGCCTCTACCAAAAATGAGCCCAAACCGATACGAAATGAAGGTTCAGGGGCCGAAACGCGCAGTTTGGGACCCCGAAAACTGACTGTTGGGCACCGGGAGTGGTGTTCGACCACGAAGTTGGTCTCTCGGACCCCAGTGTCCCTCAAAAGGGAGTAAATAAGATGCATGCCAAAAACCGGAGCAAACGGAGGTAGTTAGGCAGTCCCGAACCGAGGCACACGGCCTGACGGCTCCGAAAACCGGGAACCGGGCTCCGAAATGGGAAAAATGGCCTGCGACCACGAAACGTAGCCTATGGCCACTGAGAGATGATCTACGAGACCTCTCCCTCCCCTCAGGAAGAGAAAACAGAGAAAACCGAGCTTGGTTTGCAAACGGAGGCAAGGCACAGAAAAGTCCAGAAGTTCGGAGGCAAGGCTCACGGCCGAGACTCCGCAACCTCAGAACGAGCACAGTATACAACATCACCAAGCGCTCAATTGGTGACGTCTGAGTCTTAAGGTCGGTCAAAAATAGGGTGTCTACTATCTCCTATCTTCTCTCACACAATACACATATTCCAAGTATATAAACAATTATCATATACAAGGATAATTCAATACACATATTTGATGTATTATTCCAACCGTCATATTCAATAACATATTCAATGTGATTAGTTTCAGTTTTCCTTAATCAACATACAGTGCCTACAACAATCAAGACTATCCTCCACCGATAGCCTAAGGCAGTTATTTCTAAACAGAAAATAAATGCATTAAACAAATATAATATCAACATTCTCATAGGTGAGTGATTAACTAATCCAACTACACCATTTAATCCCATAATTTCTCAATTTCATTATCCTCAACTCAATTTCACATTTCCCTAAATTAATTATACAAATTAATTTATTACAACAATTAGGGCATTTTCCTCATTTTCTTAATATCAACCCTAAGGTTTGATTTCACCAATTTGACAACAATAATATCATTTTCCATTTTCTCACACACACATGGGTTTTAATATTTGAAAACCCCTCTTATATAAATTACATAACAAACCCTAACTTTCCCCAAAATTACCCAACATCACCAACTAATCAAAATGACCGAAATTTGAGACAAAACTTATAAGATGGAGTAGGATATCCCTACCTCGAAATGAAGAGACCAAAGGAGAAGATGGTGAAAATCTAAAGTGCTCCAAATCCACAAATTTTCATATTAAAACGTAGCCCAAACAACCCTCTATCTTTCTTACAAAGAATTAGGGTAGAAACACACTAAAAATAGATGAAACCCTAGAGAGAAGGTAAGTGTAGAGGGAGGAGCAGCCGGATCTAGGGTTTATACAAAAGAGGAGATGAAAAAGTGAAGTATAATCCCGCTGCTGTCAACTGAAATACACCAGGCTCGCTCGAGCGAAGGATTGGTCGCTCAAGCGACCAGATACAAAGAACTCTCGCTCGAGCGTAGAAAGCCTCGCTCGAACCAACAATGCGAAGCTTCAAGTCTGCAACCTAGAAGCATGCTCGAGGGAAGAAAAGCTCGCTCGAGCGAGGAAACTCAAAACATACAGCTCGCTCGCTCGAGCGAAGGAAAGCTCGCTCGAGCGAAGAATCAAAACCATCAGGTCAAAAAGAGACGCCGACGCAAGCTCGAGCGAAGGACTTCTCGCTCGAGCCACCAGATACAAAACTCAACTCTCGCTCGAGCGAAGGATCTAAAACACAGAGCTTGCTCGAGCGACAAAAGGCTCGCTCGAGCGAAGGACCAAAATTCTGGATAGCAACCATTTGCTCCCAATCACACCCAACCTGGAACAATCTTGCCCAAAACATCCTATAACTCAAATACAAAGTATTGAAGGACGAAAATAAGATATAAACCATAACCGACATCCACGGAACCAAGTCCGGATACAACAACCAAAGGAGGAAGAACCAGGATCGCTATTCCTTGTGCTTGCTTACTAGCTTAACATGTTCTATCTTTTAGCTTATTGTTCTAGCTTTTTTTGTCTTAATTCCAACATGTTTTAGGACTGATTTAGCACTGTTTTTGGTTGTTCATTGTATTTGAGCCTTGTATTGCATGCTTGTAGTGTAATTGTCCTTATAAGCTTGGTGGTTTAGGCCTTAGCCACCAACCTATTTGAGTTGATAGTGTTTATTTCAAGTTTTTCATACTTGTGATCACCTTTAATCACCTCTGCAACCTCCCTCATTTCTTGGTTTTTTCTTTGCTTTGAAAGTTGTTTCAAGCTACTTGTTTGTTTAAGCTTGAAATTGAGGTTTTGTGCTTAATGGTTCAATCCCTTTGGGAGTTCATTACCAACGGTATGACACTTCTCTCATGCCTAAAACAACTCTTGGTTTTGCGCTCCTTTCCATTAGAGGACTTAAAGCTCACTTTTGGACTCAATTGGTTAAGGAATGGTTGGTAATTAAAATGAAGTAATAAAATGAGGATTAAAAATGATGCAAGATAATAGGCAATTAGTGTTCAATCGGACATTAATTGAACACAGGAAAACTTGAGGCATTTCATACTTGCTAGTAATAAAATGGTTCAAGCTTCCAAGATCAACCACTTCTCTTAATCAATTCATGATAGAGAGAAGGTTTGAGAGTCTTTCTTATTGCATTTATTGAAATTGTACACCTTGGTTTATAGGCCATCATGCAATGAAATTTGTATCGATTGATGGCTCGTGAATTAAGCTTGTCATTCTTTTGAGCTGTTTTGATGATAAGGAGGGGTAAGGTGTACAAACATACCTTAAGAATACCTTGTTTTGTGCTATGTGTGCTTTCTGTTGCAGCAGAGGGAACCAAGCTTCAGTGGTCGACAGACCACTTTTTCTAGACGGCAGGCTATCATTTGTGGCTGGCTGGCTGACCACCACTTCTGGCCTACCACCCACTTTTGTCAAATTGAGCAGCAATCTTTTTGGAACAAAACAAAGCAAAGGATGAGGTAAAATATGTTCTACTGTGCAACAGAAGCATTCTGGCAGCAAAACAGTGGGATTTTCGGGTGGAAATCCGCGCATATATAAGTATTTCTTGCTTCCCGGGGCTGATTAGTTAGTTTAATTACTTATTTCATGTTGTATTCATGTTTTAATTAATTAGTTAATCCTCATTTGTACTTAATTAGTTAGTGTAACTAATTAGCTAGAATAGTTCATTAATTGATTTTGTAATAACTAGCTAGCATAGTTAGTTTATTCGGTTTGTAATAATTAGTTAATTCGTTTTGTAATAGCTAGTTACTTAGCTTAGCTAGCTAGTTCATTCGGACCCACCTGTGGGAGGGCATAATTGTAATAATGTGTATATCTTCCAACTCCACGTCTTTCTCCCTTTTATTTACTTGCTTATGATGGTTAGTTTAGGGCATCATGTTTCATTTAGCATCTCTTATGCCTTACATCCATTGTCTTGCATGCATTGAGCTTGGCGCATCGTTCTAACTTACACTGTTAGTAAATAATTCTTTGAATACGTGCTTAGATTGTATGCTAGCAAATTAATTAACATGCCATGATAAGTAACCGAGCCTTTTTAGATTGCATATCGCATGTGTTGCATTAGTCATATTGTATAGTTAGGATTGCACATTTTTTTCTTACTCTTTCATCTTTTTTAGCTTGGAGTACTAGGTGAGCTTTTATTTGCTTTAGCATATTGCATTGAATGTTAGTGTTGCCATGTTTAGCATGCTTGTCATGAGGTTAAGTATTTAAGTGATAAACTGTTTGAATGCCTGCGGATGAAGGCTAATTGCTTGAATTGGGATAGTTTGATTAATGTACATTTAAGTCCACTTTTTCAAGTGGCACATTCACAAACAATTTTTTTAAAAAACATGAATCGAATGTTCCAATTTTGACAAAATAGTCTATACTTGTATGCGTCACATAGTAAAATTAGTCTAATAATCAAAACAGGAGCATATAATGTAAATAAGATTCACGTTATGATTAGTAGAGGTCGATCTTTAATCGGGCAAGCGGGGGTGCTCAATTCTTCACCTTCCTCTCTTGTATCTAAGTACCTAAGCTGAGACAATCTTAGTGATGACAGACACGTGGTCTTTGGCACAAGTTATGGGTTTCCTAAATTTCTTTAAAATATTCATGTGGCGACTCTGTATCTAGCAAAGCAGTTCATTTTTGGTAATTTGATTCAAAATCGATTTTTCAAAAGATTTGTCGAATTTGGATTCTTTGGTGTTTATATATTTCACATTGCACTTGTGAGATTAGATTCAAAATCGCAGGAATTCGATACTGTAGGGCTAGTCGTCTATCGAAAGGAGCACGAAAAATAGAGCTACAGTTACCCTAGGAGGATTAGAAACTAGTTGTAAGCGTGTTTTGAGATTGTAAGTGATAGATCTCATGTTGTATTTAAGACATGATTTTGTAATTATTATATATCTATACATATCTCTTATATTACTTTTGTTTTTGTTTTTTTTTTTATCGTCAGCTCATGTAGACCTTGTATTAATGTCTTGTTAAGATATGTCAAAAATATAGTTTTGCTATCTAAGGTGATTGAACTTTGAAGGGAGGCTACATTGACTCTTTCGACCTTCCTAGGATCTTACTTGGTTATTAACCAAATGACTCATTAGTGACATTTCCTATTTTGTAATCTTAGATAAATCATGTATTTATTTGTTAATATATTCTCTGATGTTCCTAATTTTTGAGATGTCATATGATTCATATAACAAAACTCATTACTTTTGTTTTGGTATTTTAATAAAGGGTTTTGATTTGTGGCACTAAATTGGGGGCACTAATGCCCCTAATTTCCATATAAAGCAAAAAAAAAAAAAAAAAAAACAAAACAGTTGCCTTATATGGAAATTAGGGGCATTAGTGCCCCCAATTTAGTGCCACAAAACATTTTCCTTTAATAAATAACATAAGATAACAAATAATGATTGACATAGAGTACCATGCATGTGTCATTACTTATATTGTTCTTCTGACAAATAAAGAATCACAAAACATATAAGTGAGTTATCTTTTATCTCTCAATTACTTAACAGAATATTGTTCCATTTGTAAAATTGTTCAGTAAATTATTTATTTAGAACACTATGTGATAAATATAATATGGTTACTACAAATCCACTCAATAATCACCTCAAAAATTATTATAAATAATTATGTGACTTAAGAAAAAACTAAAAACAGCTCTTAGGGTTTCTTGGATTGAAAAAATATATAAAAGGTGTATAAAAGTATATTGAATTATGTGAAAATGATTTGGGTATATAAAAAATGTATTTGAGTTTATAAATCTTTTGATATTTAATGATTTTTATTGGCAGTCTTTAAAATTGTCATTAGTAAGATCTATGACTTAATAATAACTTATTATTTTCAAAAAAAAATCCATCAAAATAATTTTCAAAAACAAATGTTATATAATTTTGTGGTTGAGTTTTTTAACTTAAAAGTGATGTAAAAATAGAAATTTAGCTTTTTATTTTTATTTTTAAAATTGGATGTTTGACTTTTCCCAACCATATGTGCAAGCCCCAAAACTCAGGTAACCTTTGACATTGTCCAATCTTGTTTAGAAGCCTTCCAAATTTGGTAAATACTAAGAGAACTTCACTCTCAACCTCAAATTTGCCTATGGCATTACAATACTTCTTAGCCACTCATAATCTCTATTTCATCCATATAAATATCCACTTAATTGTCACAAACATTCCAAGCCAGAGCCCAAGGGGCACAAAACACTCTTGTTCAAAAAATAAAGCCCCAAGAGCTCTGTTTAATAAAAAATTTAATTTCCATTTTTTCTGTCCCTCATCCTTGGTGTGTATAGATAAAAAGTTTGCCGAACAAAAAATAAAAAATAAAAAAATGGCAAACAAGATCGCCGTTCTCGGTATTTCTTCCATCCTTTTGGTGGCAATGGTGGTTGCCGTGACCGTCAGTGTTAGCCGCAACAGCAGCAGCAGTGATGCATCTTCTGACAATGGCCAAATATCGACCTCGTCAAAGGCGGTCCAACAACTCTGCCAACCCACAGATTACAAGAATTCTTGCGAGAAAGCCCTAGCCACCGCAGGTACTGTTTTGAAATTTTAATAAAAATGAAATTTAGAAAATCAATCAAGGTTTTGATCATTCAATTATGAAACAATTATTTTTTTTTTAAATTTATTATTATTATTATTATTAGTATTATTTGAGATTTAATTTGATTAATTACAAATCATCCTATACATATATTCATTGTCTTTTTTTAAAGGATTCTTCAACACCAAAACATGTGATAGTCTTACATTGAGACTGCAAAGACTGTCTTCATATTTTACGAAATAATTTAGTTTGGGACTCATTCATATCCTTCGGAATGTGAATGTTAGACAAGAAGACTATGGGTTGGTTTGGGAAGTGGGTTGGCTTTTTGATTTTTTAATTTTTTTTAATTATTTTAATCTGGGCTAAAAAACTTAGTTTGTGAAGGGTTTTTTGACTTTTTGACTTTTTTTGTGAGAGAAGAGTGTAATGATTATGTGTTGGATGTGATGTTTTGTTTTTTGTGGCTAAAATAGCCTATTTTGTCTTTTGTGGCTAAATAGCCAGAAAAGCCCTATATTCTTCTTGCCAAACGATGCCTATAATCACTTTACAGCCTACAATCGCATGGAAAAAATGATAATAATTTTAAGATAGTGATTACACACCTCTCAATCTCTAACTCAACTCTTTTATTATTTTGAGTTTCTTAGATGTTTCAAAATTTTCAAAAATACTTTTTAGAAAATTTTATTTTTTTTGTTTTTCGTATTTTTTTTTACTGAATTTTTAAAATATTTTAAGTAATTTTTTTAAACTTTTTAGACATACTTAATATAAATATATCTAAAAAGTAAAAAATTTGTGAAAAAACATTTTAAAAATTCACTAAATACCAAAAATATATATAAAAAAAAAAGAAAATTCAATAATTTTTTGTATTTTCATGTATTTAATAATTTTTTAAAATATTTTTCACAAATTTTTTACTTTTTAGATACATTTAAATAAGATACATCTAAAAAAATAAAAATAATATTTAAAATTTTAAAAATATTCACTAAATACAAAAAAATACGAAAATAAAAAAACTTTAAATAAAAAACTCAAACTAAACACACTGATTATTACAGGCAACACCAGCGATCCAAAAGTGCTGATCAAGGCGGCGTTCAATGTCACCGTGAAGCACATCCATGAAGCCATCAACAACTCCACCTTCCTCCAACAAGCCGCCAAGGACCCGAGAGTGAACGACGCTCTTGAGAACTGCAAGGAACTCCTCGATTTCTCAATCGATGATCTCCAAAAATCCTTTGAAATGGTCGGCGACTTCGACGTCACCAAAATGAACGAGTACGCGGCCGACCTCAAAACCTGGCTCACTGGCGCCATCACCTACCAGCAAACCTGCCTCGATGGCTTCGACAACACCACCGGCGAAACCGGCGCCCAAATGAGAAAACTCCTAGCGCTCTCTGGCGAGCTTACCAGCAACGGCTTAGCCATCGTCTCCGAGTTTTCCAAAGTCTTGACATCTTATGACCTCCCTAGCTCGAGCCGCCGCCTACTTTCTGAGGAGTCGACGGAGGTTGGAGCCGATGGATTTCCATTGTGGGTTGCAAATAGACAACGAAAATTGCTTCAGGCCACTGCAGCGACTGTGAAGCCTAATGTGGTGGTGGCTAAGGATGGATCTGGTAAATACAAGACTATCAGTGCAGCTTTAGCCGAAGTGCCCAAGAAGAGCAATGAGACTTTTGTGATTTATATCAAGGCTGGTGTTTATGTGGAGACTGTGAATGTTTCAAAGCATATGAGGAATGTTTTCTTGATCGGAGATGGACCGACCAAGACCAAGATTACCGGAAGCAAGAGCTTCGTTGGCGGTGTCGCTACCTACAGAACCGCCACAGTGTGTAAGTATCATCCTTATTTGATATGATAACATATTATATTACCAACAAAACACCATGCAAACTAAAATTTTGAAATTATAAAAATGTACAGCGGCTGATGGAGAGCACTTCATGCTAAAGGACATCGGAATCGAGAACAGCGCTGGAAGTGAAATGCACCAAGCTGTTGCACTTCGTGTGTCCTCTGACCGTGCGATCATTTACAACAGTCAAATCGACGGTTACCAAGACACCCTCTATGCCCACACCCACCGTCAGTTCTACCGTGATTGCACCATCTCAGGTACCGTTGACTTTGTCTTCGGTGACGCTGCTGTTGTCTTCCAAAACTGCAAGCTCGTGATTCGAAAACCACTCGAGAACCAGAGTTGCATGGTCACCGCCCAAGGCCGTACCGACAAACGTGGAGTCTCCGGCATTGTCCTCCAAAACTGCACCATCACCGCCGAGCCCGCGTACATGGCCGTCAAAGCCCAATTCAAGTCATACCTCGGCCGCCCATGGAAGAACTACTCAAGAACCGTCGTGATGCAGTCGCAAATCGATGACATCATCGACCCCACTGGGTGGGCCCCGTGGATGGGTACAGTCAACCTCGATACGCTTTGGTACGCGGAATTTAACAACAGAGGACCCGGTGCAGTACAAACCAAGAGGGTGACATGGCTTGGGATGCAACAGAAGATTACAGCTGACGTAGCCGCCTCGTTCACTCCTGCCAAGTTCATCGAGGGCGACGCCTGGATTCCCGCCTCCGGCGTACCATATGTTTCCGGCATGGTCAATGTCTAATCATAGAGCATTGTTTTTGAAAAAGAAAAATACCCGAAAATTTATCTCTCAAAATTACTCGAATCTTATGGGAAATTTTTAAATTTTCTGGATAAATAGCATTGCGATGATGTTTTTGTTGTTTTGTTGTTTTTGAGGTTGTGTGATGTAGAAGATGAAGACGGCCAATTATTGTATCAGTTGAGTCTCAGGTTTGTGTGTTATGTAAACATCAAATTATGAGATTGCAACAACGTTGATTTCCATTTCATTTATTAATAGAAATATCAAGCATAAAAAAAAAGTCAATTTTGCTCCTGTTAAATTTGTGTGCTGTCATGTACATGTCCTATTTTATTTTATTTTTTAAAAACTAAGACTTTATTATTGGCTCTATTTACATGTGTTGATTATAATTTATAGTTGAATAACTTCTGATTATGAAAAAATAACTTAACTAAGTATTAAAAAAAATTGATTATCTGAAAGTTAAAGACGAAATGATTTTAGTTTTTACTTTCTAATTATCAATTTTTAACTAAGAATAAGCTGCAACAAACAAATTCATTATATGAAAATTGTCTAATTCCAAACACAAAAATTGTTTTATAAATTTTTTTAGGGGTATTTTTTGTACACTTTTTTGTATTAGATATCTTACTAACAAGTGCTCAAGGGAAGCAAGATAAAGACAAAACAAATTTAAAACCTAATATATTTTTAATTAATTTCATAACACTGTTCACTAATTTTAAACCACTTTTTAACTTTTTTTTCACCATTTTGAAAACTCTTTTTACACTGCTTACAACATTAAAATAGCAAACAAACCAAAAACTATGTTTGAGTTTGAAAACCAAACAAATACCCCCAAAAAAAAAAAAGGCAAAATTTCAGTTCAGTGTTAGTTTAAAAAAAAATACAAATCAGTAAAAAAATTTATCAACTTAAATAATTATAATTTTTCATGAATTTATAAATATTTTGTAGAGATACCACTGATTTGTAATTTCCTCAAAAAAAAAAAAAAAAAAAAAAAACAAACAAACAAAAAAACCTTGTTAGGGCCGAACACCTTGGATGGTCCAATTAGTTAAGGCCTGCCGTTTATCTCACCTGCCATTTGGGCTTCGTCCAACTCTTCACCTCCCAAAGCCCACTAAAAAATCTTCATTTTCTCTGAGCGGGAAAACGGTCAATCCAAAACTTTTGAACTCTCTCTCTCTCTCTCTAGGGTTTGCTTCCGAAACCCTATCCCAATTTCAAGTAATTGTGATTTCATACTTCAAATCGAAGAAGAGGTTAGTGTTTTCAGATGAACTACGAGTGGAAGAACTGGAATGGAAAGTTCGATTTGCTCAGCAGAAGATGATGAATAACGAAAGAGAAGAACCCAGTGGTGCCGAGTCCAGTGGCCGATTCCACTCAGTTCAACCACTTCGCGATCTTCAATCCAATTGGGCCGTCGATCTCTCCAAGAACCTCGAAGATTATCTGTTGAAGATTTGCTCCGGCGAGATCACCGGCGATGACAATGCGCACTTCTCTGTCAATTTCGCCGAGGGTTTGTATCTTTTGGGGGTTTTTTAAAGCTTGATTTTGTATTTAATCAATTTTTGTTGTGATTCTCACTTTTTTTTTTTGTTTTTTTGTTTTGGGTTTGTGTAGCTGCTCTGCTGCTTCAGGGTTCGATTCAGGTGTATAGTCGGAAAGTTGAATATCTTTACTCTCTGGTTTTACATGCGTTGGAGTTCATTTCGCAGAAAAGGTTCGTTTTTAGCTTCATTTTTGTTCATTTGTTGATTTTGGTTTTTGATTTTGTTATGTTTCTGATTTTCCCACTTTTAATTTTTATTTTTTAAATTTAGACTTCCAAGCTGTGATTTTTTTATTTTTTTCTTTTAAATCTTGTGATGAGTAGGACCACTTATCTATCTTGTCAAGTCTTGCTGCACATTTGAGTTGTATAAATGATCTAGACACTAGGCAAAGAAAGTTTGAGGACACAAGGCAAGGTTTGAATTAAAATTTAACTCCTCATTTTGAATTGGATTGAAATGGTTAAAAATGGAAATAGTGACATTTTAATAGGTGATGTAGTGATCAAGAACCGACTAGATGGCTAATTCAAGTGTATACTGTATTAAATAGGTAAATTTTGATGACTTCTTTAGGAAAGGTGAAAATACTGGTGCTAACCCCCGGACAATGATGTACACATAGAAAAATAATCTGGCACCCAAATTCTCTAAGTTTCAAGACATGGTAATTTGGTCATATGACTAGGTAAATGGATGATTTTCTATCGAGGTAAAGGTTTGGTGTTCACTGCGTACACAACATCGAAAGGTTGTTTTGTAGAAAGGAAGTATTATAGGAGCTTGTGAAACATACAAGAATGATGTCTGAGTCTGCTTAACTCACAGAAAATCGAAGTTGCTCGTATTTGGGTGGCAAATAACTTAGATTAATTATTGCACATTAAAGGGATTAGTTGTTCTTAGTCAGGGAGATAGATTCAATGGACCGGAATGCTCAATTCATGGTAGCAAATCCCAATTATCTAGGTAGTCATTTGTTAGTTAAGATTTTGAGTATTTAGTGGGAAATGTGGGGTATAAATGTCTTTTTGAAATTCATGATCAAAGTTTAAAGTTCTTATTAGTGCTTTCTAACAATATTCAGTTAGCTCTTCAAGTGGATTTTGTCTTTGAGAATTCGCGTGTATCCTCCTTGAACCCAAAAATCTTTTTTGATTGGATGGGAATGAGTGAAAAAGTACAATTAAGTTGCATTTCTAGTACAGTGTATGAATTTTCTAAACAAATGGTGGACAGAGATGGGAAAGAACACCTTTAGTGTAGTGAATGGAAATTTTCTGGTCAACTTGGATCAAATCACTCTTTCTGATTAAAGCATTAATAGAGTGTTTTCTCTAACCCATTTGGAACTATTCTTAGAAATCCGTACAATTGAAGCAGGTGTGTTTTTTAAACATCACTGACCTCATAAACGAAGTTGGCGTGAACAGAATAGTTATGGCGAGCAATGCTGGAAGTATTCTTGATATATTCCGTGAAGAATCTGTTCTTATCTGTGTGATAATAAATTTGAGTCATCTCTGCAGCCACACCTGTAATCAACCTTAATATGATAGTAAATGATATTTAGGTCAATTGGAAAATGTGTCGTTAGGTAAGAAGGGAAGTAAAACATAAACTGAAGAACTACATATTCAAGTCATTTTTATTTGGTGCAACATTTGAACAGGCAGCATGATCAACCAGAGGGTGCATCAGTCCAACCAGAAGAAAATGGTTCTCATGCAGTACCTGATGAAGAAAATGATCAGTTCTGGGGTTTAGATGATGTCCCAGGTAGCCTGTTACTGTCAATGTTTTTTTGGTAAAGAGTTAAGAGTGCCTTTTTTTTGGCTAAAACTTGTGTTATGTTGCAGTGGAAGCTAAGAACTCCCTAGATAGTGCAATTTGCAAAGATACTCAATTGAATCACTTTGCAAAGCCTCCAGCAAATTTAGTTGTGCTTGAAGGTGATTGCTTAGATGTTACTGGTGATGGCAATGAATTAGAATCCTACCTGGTACCTAGTGCTGTTTTGCTTTCTTTTTCTTCATTTTTTTACAGTATTACAGTGAAGTGTATATCATTGTGATTTAAATTATTTATTAGTTTATTTGTGGGTGCAGTTAGCTACCAATGATCTTTATCGGGACTTTATTCTACTAGACCCATGTGATGCAGTAGCAGTTAATAACTATTTTAAGGGTGATAAAGCTGGTAAAGGGCAGAATGGTATCTGCAGAGGCAGTTCTCTGGCCTCTAAATCTCGCAAGGGCTTTTTGTCTCCCATTAACCGATCTGGGGGAATTAACCACAAGTCATCCGCTGGAAAGAATCAGAATGTTAATCTTGATCGATCTCCTCCAGTTGATCATGGCTTAAAATTTAAAGATTGTAATATTGGGCCTGATCCTCCTGCTTGTGATATTCCTGAAAACTATGGATTTGAAATGGATGATAGATATTCAGAGCCTGGAGACTTGGATGATGAAGATGATCCATGGAAGCCTTTGAATCCCTATGACCCAGGGAATTTGAGAGTAAAACCTTTTAAAAAAGGTTGTTCAAGCTTTTTGTTTCTTTGCTTACTTTTTTTCCTTGCTTCTTGTTGTGCACTTAATCTTGTTCAACTTCTTTATTCTGCCTCTGAGCAGTGAAATCTTTTAGAAGGCAGGGGATTAATTCCACTAAGCAGATATCCATAGCTATTCAATTCCCTCTTGCAAGAATGCATGGTACCATTAATTCAGAGCTCAATGATATATGGGAAGCACAGCGTCATGCCTCAGAGAGACAACAAGAATCCCAATCTCCTTCAAAATATGAAAAGGTTGGTTTGTTGGTTGTTTAATATTGTCTCCTTAAAGGGCCTAGTTTTTGTTAAATGATGCCTGATGTTTTATTTACAGTTGAGAAATTCACTTATTCATGGAGGACGTGAAACTTGTGAATCATTTTGTGATCCCAATGATGACAATGATTATGATAATGGGGGCTTTGATTTTGGTCCACCTGATTTTGACATGCCAGAGAATGCATACGAGTATGAAGAAGTACCTCTGCAGCCTGAAAAGGTTAGGCAGACTGCTAGTATATTCAGATATATTTACATCATGAAGCTGGCAATAACAAAATCGGCATTTATGTTGCATTGCTCATTTGTTGATATTTATGCAGCATGATGATGGCGGTGCTTGTTTTGAAACCAATGAACATGAAGATCCGAGTTCTCAAGCCAGCCTAGAAGATCTTTGTCGATCTCACCTAGTAAGATTAGATTTCTCTGACATGTGATGTGATGAAAATTGATTGTTATATTGCATAATTTGTCTACTCTACCTTTTGTTTGATTATTGTTGGAGCATTAATTTGTTAGTAACCTGTGTTCCTGAATTTAGGATGCTCTCCTTGCTAGCATTGCTGAAACTGAGAAACAGACTGAGTTGGCTGCGCGTGTCTCAACATGGAAACAAAGAATTGAAAATAACTTGGAAGAGCAAGCAAGTGCCATCATTTTTACTCCTTGTTCTTTTTTCTCTTTTTTTTTTTTTTTTCCCCCTCACACATCCAAAACTTAACTATTTTGAATTTCAGTTTTCATGTGGATTTGTATCAATCCTAACATTTTCTTGACAGGATTCACGCCCACCGTTCGATATTCACGAATATGGTGAAAGAATATTGGAGAAGCTGTCCCTGGATGCAAACAGTGGAAATGCCATGTCATTCGCAGATGTCGTTAGGGGACAAGAGAAACATGATGTTGCTCGGACTTTTTCTGCTCTTCTGCAAATGGTAATTGCCTTGTTATGATTTCGCAGGGACCTCTTGGGATGCTAGTTTAGAAGAATAGCTTTTAGTTAAAGCTTTCACATAAACATCTATGAACATTTTTTTCGTATAGGTCCAGTATAGTATTTACTTATAGTTTTGCTGGTACTTGTGTTATATAGGCTCTTCTATTTTTTTCCATAGTGCCTGTGTCCGCCAGATATGATGAGGCTAAGAATGTGAGATATGTGTCTAATACCCATTTCCAATTTAGATGTTGGGATCCTCTATTTTTTTTGAAGAAGAAACTTACATTTTCTAGTAAAGAAATATTTCTAGCTGCCTGTGTGGGTGAGAGAAATTTCTTATCTTTTCTGATCCTTGTTTAATTTCAAAAACATTTATACATAATTTACATCAGTTTGTTTAAGAATATTATACGATATGCAATGTATATAAGTGTTCATGACATCCCTATATTCATATCTAACTTTTGGATACATGTCCCAATATTTTAAGATTTAGGTTTATGAAGATCTGGCACTTAGACACACTTGCACCCGATGTTTGACCTGTGTCCATGTAATATGGGCTGGTGCAAAAACTTCAAATTTTCAAGTTCCTGCTTGCTTTCAGGGTGAAATAAGTAATTCCCATTAATTTTTACAGGTGAACAACGGAAACGTGGATCTAGAGAGGGGTAATGTTGCTGACGGTGAGGTCATCTGTTACACTGCAGTGAATCCCTTCTATGTGCGGCTCCTTAGCCACGATAAACGACAGGATGTGCAGCTCCGATCATCAAAAAAGAGAGCTAAATCTCCCACAAGGAAAGGATTTGTCAAAGGCGACAGGGACAAGTCAGGAAGAGAGAAACATCCCGCTGTCAATTTGTCAGCTTCTGGATCTCCCTCGACCTCAATGTCATCGCAGTTGAATTGCAAGTTCTCATTAAAACTAGGAAAGGTCGGCAACATTAGGTGCACCCCTGAAGGTAAGAGGAGACGAAGGTCTCGGCTTGTTGAACCAGTTGACTTACATTCTACTGGGTGACGCGAAAACTCATTGGCAAGTAAGCTATTGGGAATTCAACAAGTTCCAGTTGAAGAGCTCAATGCGAATGAGGAAAAGAATTGCCGTTGTAATTTTAGATTACTTATGATTAACTGAAGCTATATCTCTCATTGTAATATTTTCTTTTCTCTTTTAAATTATTAGTGGATGTATTGATAACTCGCTTGAGAGGATTGTAACAGATGTGTTAGTGAATGCAGAATTACACTAATTTTGGTGCCCTGTAAAGAAGGAATTGTACGGTTGGTGCATAATGTTTGACTACTTGTTCTGTGTTGAGTTAAAGAACACTTGTACAACTAAGCTTGAGCTTATAGCTTGTATCATGTTGGGTATATGTTAGTATGCACTACGTGCTTGTGTAATATATTTTTAGTATAACCCCACTTAGAATGGCTTTAGCAATTGTTTGTCGCAGTTTTTTTGTCGACTTTTTTGGTTTTAGTAATTTTCAAATTTTTTTGTTTTGTTTTAAACACTCACTTTTAAGTTATACTAGACTATATGGAACTAAAATTGTTGGTTTTTTTTTTTTTAGTATAGAATTTAGTGAATATTTTTGGATTTTTTTTTTAAATTACTTTTTAGATTCTAGACTGGAACAACTTGAAAGTAAAAATTATCACAAATTAAAAATAAAATAAAAAAATCACAAAAGTTCAAAAAATATATATTCTGTTTTGTTGTTGCCAAACAAGATGCTTTGGGTGTTGCTTTTAAGTTAGATTTTGAGACATTTTAGCCCAATTTTTTAGTTTTTTGGTGCCATTTTTATTACATAAACTCAAAAATAAATAATAATAATAATAATAAAAATCTTGAACTTTGTACGGACTAACTTTGATCACAAAAATACAACAAAGTAATAAAAGATTCGCAAACAAATAAATATGAGTGAGCATGACTTCATAAAAGCCCAAATCAGTTCAAGCCCAATTTGCATATCCTTCTGGGCTAGGTGATCTTCATGAGCCCATATCCACGTCCAACCTCCAAAGTCCAAAAAATTATGAAATAAATAGTTTTGTTATATGTCATTGAATTTATTTTTATCTTTTATGTGAATTGAGACAACAAAATGAGACCGACAAGTAGAAATGACTTTTATTGTGTGGATTATGTATGTAGGAAGTAAAAACAAAAACAAAAAAAAGAAAACAAAAAAATAAAAAAACAAAAAAGGTTGATAAATATCATTTTTCATTAAATAATTATTGTCCTGAAATTAATGCCTAATTGGATCTTGTTTTCTAGTGACGATGTCAAATGTCACCGAGAGCTAAAAGTCAGTCAAGACCAAGCCTTAAAAAAATGGTAGTGGTTAGAGTTCACACAATATTAAGCCATTTATGACTGTCTAGGGATGATGACGATGGAAGTGAATATATTTAATATTTAAAAAATTTAAAAAGAAAAGGCAAACTTAGATGTGGACCAAATTTTTTTTTATAAAGGAATGTACAAAAAAAAAAAAAAAAAAAGTAAAAGTGAATGGCGAAGATTCATCTTGAATGTGATCTTTACTACACTCATGATCATGTTTGTTTCCTAGGGCTAGTTACATATAATTAATAGTATGAGATTATCAATACTTTAAGGTGGTGTTTAATTGCTAGTTTAGAAAGAGAGGATTGGATTAGTAATTTGTAAGTCCCACATAAATCATGTTTGGTTGTAAAAAATGACACTAGACTAATGGGACTATGAATCCTACCAAAGGGTGGGATTAACATTTCCAAGGGAATAAAATTGCTAATCTTATTTTAAGGAATTTGAGATTGAAACACTATTTTTATCCCACTTTACAAAAATAGCAAAGCCATTTTTTTTGTAACGAAATTTTTACACAATTTTATAAATTTATTCTCAGTACACAAACAATTCAATTAATCTTATATCTCAAATTTATTACCACCAAACTAGTAATTTCATTATTTATTCAAATCATACTCATAATTTTAATATCAAACATAACCTAAGACAAGTAACCTATACCATGTTTAATTGTCCACCTTAGAAGAATTGGATTGTTAATCCATGGACTTAATCAAAATCATGGCTGATTGTGACAAAATAATATTGGACAAAAAGTCCCATTGGATGTATACCAGATTGACTTGATAATTTCTCCCCGTCATGAGGGTTGCGATTCAGAATTAAATTCTATACGATTAGATAGTTAAAGATCATTTTATTCTCATTTAAAAAAAAAAAAAAAAAAAAAAACAATAAAGTTATTTTCTAAATAATGAAAGCTTTTACATAATTTCATTTCAAATAATTAATACCATTCAATCCCACTGTATTCATAATCTCAATAAACTTAATCTAACAATCAAATATGTCCATATAGTGTGACAAAGTTTGAGAGCATTTTAGTCTTACAATCTCCTAAATCCGAATCCATCCATCCATCCATCCACCCATTTTGTCTCTCCATCCCTTATAAAACTCAACAAGTCCTCACATGGAAAATATACAATCCAATAGCCTTTTAGTTTGAAAACGTTCCTTTTATACCTAAATATGAATTTCAAAAAATTGATCACAAGTCTAATCTCATAATTATATATTTTAATGAGAAAAATTAAGTGCACAAAATTATTTTACAGAATCAAACACAGGGAGTAAGACTCCGACTCTTTGTATTTATTTATTTATTTTTATCTAGATATAGGAGAATAATTATAAATATGAAAAATATTAAATCGAACAGACTGTCAAGTCCAGACACCCGGTTATCACAAAAAAACAAAAATTAAACCCAAGCCCGACAACTACCACTAAATATATGCAATCCTTCTTATAATAAAAGAGAAATAAATATCACAATTCAAATACTCTTTATAGGAGTTAAATTTACAATCTCATACTACAAATTGATACTACGCCCCAGTCTTTATATCTTATTTGTACTTAATTCTGTAAAATAATTCTGTGTACGTAGCAAGCTAATCTCCTAACAATTGCCTTTTGTGTACATAACTATCCATGTAGGCAATAACAGGCAATTGCCGTGTTAAAGTTTAACTAATTTTTGGGGGGTGGGGGTGGAGGGTGGGTCATATCATATGTTTGAATTTTGACTACCAAACCAAACCTAAATTGCATTCACACACTATGGTGATTAGACTTTCCATAACGCGGTTCTAAAAAGTTCAATATTATACAAGCAAGGGATATTTTATTCAATTACGTGTCTCAAATATGGATTGGATTGGATAAATTAGTAAAAAATATAACAAAAATATTAAAGATTTCAAAAATTCTACAAATATTTTACATGGATGTGTGGGTTTCACACTTATATGAGACATTGGATAGAATTTTTGGAACTTCTAACATTATTCAAAATATATTTCTATGAAAAAAAAAAAAAAAAAGTGTGAAAAATGAGAAGTAGTGAAAGCTAGAAACACAATCTAGGGTACTATGAGAAGAAAATGGGAATGTAAAAACAAAAATATTATGTATTATGAATTTTTATTTCAAAATTTGTTCCAAAAATAAGATGTATAGTGTAAATTTAAAATTATTGAGGCTTGGGATACATCGACAATAAATATGATTCATAGATTTGCTTTATTGAATAATTTTTTTGAATATGTTGTATTATTGAAATAAGAAAGTAGAAGTGAAGAAAATAATTTTGAACTTACAAAAATACAAGTGATTCATGAATTAAATCTGGTCTTGTACCTCATCAATTTGATTTTTTTTTTTTTTTCACTTTTCATTCTTTTTTTATTCCCTCAAGAAAAACGAGGTGTGGAAAATAATGTTAAATTGAATAGAAGTTTAGGGGTGGCGAAAATAAGCATAGAAAATAGAGAGGAGAAAATACAATTCAATCTAGATTTAGAAAATAAATTACTTATCAATGATAAACTTTATAAACAATAATAATTAAATTTCTAAATTTTTTCATGCTTCTGTAAAAAATCAAAATCAAAATAAAAAACCCACTGAATTGTAATTCTCCCCACACAAAAAAAAAAAAAAAAAAGAAGGCTAAATCCATGTTTAAAAAATTAATATATATTGACATTTAAACAGAGAACCTCAATTTGGTATTCCTATCAAATTAAAGCTGCAAGTTTTTATTTTTGTAAACTGCTATTCAATAACCCAAACTCTGTTAAGATCTCGTACTAGAAATGAAAATAAGATCTTATTTTATTATTTTTTAAAAATTAGAATCTTCAACTGTAAGAATTTTTTTAAATTTTCTTGATAAGTCTTGAGATTTAATGGTTGAGTCACCTTTGCTGTTATTTATTGTGAAATAAGTCAATCTAAAATCTTCTATGTAAGAGTTATAGAAATGATCATTTGAAAATGTGAATGTTACTATGCTACAACTATTGACAACTGTTAGTGATGAATAGAAGTCCGACTTGGCACTTGTTCTAGCACTGAATCATTTAAGTGGGGATAAGGAGATAATAGATTACGGTACTGCAGTTATTGTCAATGGTTGGTGGTGAACAGAAGTCCGACTTGGATGATTTAGTGTTAGAACAAGTGCCAAGTTGGGCTTCTATTCACCACGAACAGGTAGCAACAATTACAGCACCGTAATCTATTATCTTCTCGTCCCCACTTAAAAATGTAAACTTTAGTCTTCTATTGAATTGTAAATACAAAGAGGAAAAATAGTTTAACTATTGTGTATATATGATATGATTGATTGGAAGAATTGGAGAAACTTCCAATTAGTAATCATTCTTTAAATAAGTTAAATATAAGATTGCAATTTCAAAAATAAATGTATATATATAAAATATTACACATAAACTCTAATGATAATAAATATAATTTTTATGGTCTGGAACTTGACTTGATGAGGCATAATAAAGAAGATCATGAAAAACATGTTTATGACTAGGTTCCCTCATGTTTCCATCGTCACATTACATGGCATTTTAAAAACAATTTTTATGAAATTTCTTTGAAGCTTTGAGAAAGAAAAAAAATTGATTTTCAAATAAAAATTACATCAGAATAATATAATAGTGACATATTTTAAATAATAAGACGCTTTGTAACTTGTTTGGTATGAAATGAATGAATATAAATCTATAATATTATTCTCTATTATTATTATTTTTGTATAGTTTTTCTTTTTGGCATAATTAAAATATATAAAAGAAGGTGCAACTTCATTGATAGAAGTCAACTTAAATTTTATGTTCGATTTAACCCATGAATGCCAAACTTTAATTTGAGGGAAAGTGAAATATTCAAGAAAGCGTGTGGAAATAACGAACAATTTGTAAAATGAAAATAGGAGAGAGAGAGAGAGAGATTTAAAAAATATTATTTATTTATTAATTTTTTCAAAACAGAGAAAATTATGTAAAAATAATGAGTATTTTTACCTTTTATTTATACCAAATTTTTTTTATTTTTTTGAAAAAAATAAAAAATAAATTCTTAAAATGAAACCAAATAAGAGGACAATAATGTATGGTATTTTAGATGGACTATGTATAATTGAATAAACAATCATTCTATGAGTTTAAAGTCTAAACTCATCAATTTTCTCAAAAAACACAGTACATGCACTGTGCACAAAAATGTCAAGTGTTTTTTTTCTCAGCAAGACAGTTCACAACTTCTTATAGAAATAAAAGAGTTTTATACATTATTATAGTATAGAATGACATGTCTTTCATATTTTTTTTTTTTCATTTTAAGAGATAGAGAACACTTATTAACAAAACTTAACTTGTAAAGTATTGAACAAGCTTTTGATGTACATGAAGTTCAATTCAGATCTCGAACTTGACATTCAGTCCAAACATTGATGTTCCTCACATTGACACCTTTTTTCATAAATTAATGGTTTAATTTTATCTAGTTACAAAGTTAACATTAGATTCATGTAAAAAATAAATAAAATTGACACATTTTAATAGGTAATTGAATAGATAAAATTTAAATGTTTAATTTATAATAAGTATTGACATAGCACAAATCTATTACTCAAACTGTTGTGTCTAATGCGAGTTGTAAATGCCAACTAAAGAAAGGAAAGTGTTTGGATGTATAAAGTGCATACCATATGTATTTGTTCAAGTTTTTACAAATACATATAAATTACCTTATAAAATTGTGTAAGTTCTTACAAATATACATAAGTTATGATTTTTCAAATTTTTATGAGTTAAACTTAAGTACGTTTGTAAAAACTTACGTAATTTTGTGAAATAATTTATATATATTTGTAAGAATTTTTGCAAATATATATATATATATATATAATATGTATAATAATTGCCCCTAATAAAAAATTATTTTCTTATTAAATTTTTAATAATTGTGTAGGAATCTACACGTCAAACCACTTGATGACCTGTCAATTTTTATTCAAATTCTTATGTAGATGCCACGTGTTTTGGAGAACTTGGTGGTTGATTTTGAGGTATCACTACGTGCTATTTTAAATGATATTATAATTGATAAAAATGATAATACTTATGAATTTGTATTAGTTAGTTGAAAAATATAAATATATATATATATATGGTGAATTATGATTGATATAAGATATAATCATGTAATATTCTAAGGCTAAATAATAATTTTTTCATGGTTTGAGACATCTTATTATATGCAATTACAAGTGTGACTTCTCTTACTTATTTATGGGTGAGTTTGAATTTGTTAAAATTATTTTATTTTTGTGATTATTTGTTTGATATGCTCGTAATATATAGTTTAATATAATTTTCATAAAATTTTTAATATATCTATCTTACCCATTGACACACAAAAACAAACAAATAAATAAAATGTAGGCATGCATTGACATACCATGAAATTCCTCACCATCCTAAGGTCATGGGGAAATTTCTTTGAAGTAATTTGTTAAATTTAATGGTTGTGCTTTGTATTATAACATTGACTCAAGTATAATATATCATTCTTATAACAACAAAAAATAGGAAAATGTTTAAGACCCTCGCAAATATTTCACAATTCAACTCACAATGATATAATCTGATAAGTGTTAGTTTTTGATTAATTAAACACCCAATGGTATGAGACCCACCACCCTTCTCATATCATTGTGAATGCATTTGTGTGTGCAAAATGTGAGTTTCTAATATTGTTGAAAAAAATATTGTGAAGTAAAAGAAAGAAAGCTCAAATAATATAAAGAAAATAAGACTCAAACACAAATAAAAAAATTCAACCTCTTAACCTAACATCAAGAGTTCTAATTCTTGGAATTAAAATTGGGGTCCATCTTTAATTCAATTTTTTAATTTATTTTTTTATCTCCAATTTCAAATCCATGATAAATTCCCCAATGCCAAGAAAAATATTTTTGTGGTTTTAGATAAGCTAAGGATCATTTATACTCAAAATTTACTCCCCCTTACAATCTCAATGAAATCTCAAAATACAAAACTTGAGGTATGATTATGTGATTAAAAGTGTGTCAAGTATAAAAGAACAGAGATTTTGGGCAAAAGAAAAAATAAATAAAAAGAAAAAGAAGAAGGAGCTAGCTAGTGAGGATTGATGTCACACTATTCAAACAAGGGCTTGTCTTGAAGCTCTACCAAAACCAGTGTCCCCGTCATTGAAGTGGTTGCCTTGGCTTTTGCCTTTGGGTTTTGACTTAAAAAAAAAAAAGGTACAAGCCATATCAACTCCAATATTGGTCTTTCCTTGTAACAAAGCATTCAACTTTGCCTTGGAAAAAAAAGACCTAAAACCATGAACTAAAATATATGTAATTATCAATCACCGTATATCAGGTAAGTTTGGGTACATTATCAAGAAAAATTGTTTAAAACATTAAAATGTACTTGAATCATAATCATAAATTTAGATTAAAAAAAAAAAAATTTAACTAAAAAAAGAAGAGAAAATTTGAGAAATAATTTAGATTTCAATTTACGATTCATTCCAATAACTCTTAACTACTAAGAGCTTGTTTGAGAAGATCATTATTTTAGTCAAATAGGATAAAATGTCACATTGAATCTATAATTATTTCATTTTTTCTTTCACAAAAGTCAAAAAAATTTAAAAATCTATCACAAACGAAACTTTTTAACCTCAGACTTAAATAGTCAAAAAATCAAAAAGCTAAAAAGTCAACACATATTCCAAACGAGCTCTAACTACTCATATGAGTTTAAAAAACACCTCATAT
Organism: Camellia japonica; assembly: GCA_030407325.1. Taxonomy (NCBI): domain Eukaryota; kingdom Viridiplantae; phylum Streptophyta; class Magnoliopsida; order Ericales; family Theaceae; genus Camellia; species Camellia japonica. Next base: position 192,413,632 of record JAPPVO010000031.1, on the reverse strand, counting down.
ATTTTGCTCCTATGAGTGAAACTCGTGACGTTTCAAGGGGAACCACGATTACCAATGGGTTAGCTAACTTGGCTAGTCTGTTAGTTAATTTTTCATTAAGTTATGAATTTCAAATGGTCATTCTTTCACTTAAAAGTAAGAGATTATAGATGAAATGAGGATCTTTACTTAATTTCATGAAGTTATAATACATTATCAAATTTAAAATTAATATTTTAGAGCGGACTTCACTTTACACTTTTGTCATTTAAAATAATCACATAACTCTTATGTAATTTATGAATTAAAATGCAGCATGATATTTTAGCCAAGTTAATCTTTTAATCTTTTATTAAGAGATTATATGTTTATTTCCAAATGCAATTGGGGTAAACCCGGAGTAAAATAAACAAGGTGTAAATAAATTTGATTTCTAAAGAAAATAATGAAATTGTCCATAATTTGCACAATAAGATTACTTATGCACATGGATAGATATTTTAATCCTCACATAAATTATTAATAGAAAAATGATTTGTAGTACTAATTTGTTGAGCACTACTGGCACTAATTTCCTGTTTTGGTAAGTTTGCTTTGTTTTTTTTTTTTTTACCTGATATAGAAATTCGGGGCATTAGTGCCCCTGAATTTAGTGCCACCAATCACAACTGTTATTAATAATGGTGTACACTTTAATAGCGGAAACATAACAAATTATCTACTTATTTTTAAATGACAAAAGACTATTTGCACTTCAAAGATAAATTAAAATTTACTCTAATCTTTAACTATCATATTATTATAAGTTTTAATTATTATTTTTTTTTGAAAAAATGTAATTTAAAATAAAAATTTGTAAAATGGAGATAGTAGATCAAATTCTTCCACATATTAAGGAATTCTTCAGTCACAACCATCCTTTCAAACAAAGGGGAGGACTGGCACATAATAAACAAAAAAAAAAGAAAAAGAACCAAATTGATGTCCATTTTCTCATTAGACCATCTCCAACGGTTCATCAAACCCAGCATCAAATTTAAAATTTGGTGAAAAAGTTATTGTTTGATACTCCAACGGTTGCACCAAATCAATATCAAAATGAGATTTCACCAAATAATTCATCAAACTGAGCACAGAATACTGATTTCATCAAAAACACTATTTGTGACCGTTGGGGAGACCAACTGGTCAACCAGCCGGTTGCCCGGCCGGTTGACCAACCGGTCGTCCAAAAAAAGGTTCAAACAGTTCCAAGAAAGGTTCAAACAGTAAAAAAACAAAAAAAAAAAAAATTTTTTTGCCTTACCGGTCGACCACTAAAAGGTTCAAAAAGTTCAAAAAAAAAAAAAAATTCAAAAAAAAAAAATTTTTTTTTTTTTGCCTTAACCGGTCGACCAGCCGATCGACTAACCGGTTGTCCTGGCACAAAAATTTGATAAAAATTTACCGTTAAAGCGAGTGATATCAAATTTGATAAATGAATCATTTTTTTATTCTGATTTGATGAAAAAAGAAATGCACCATTGGAGATACTTTTACACAACAAAAACTATCACACTTTTTAAATAAATAAATAATTAAATGTATATATCTACATCCTACAAAGTTCAAACATTTTCAGAGTCCACAAAGTCTGCGTGCCCTCAAAACAAAACACTCTTCCAATTCGTGCCACGTGCCCAATCTATCTCCATCAACGCTTAATAAAGTGCCACGTGTGCGAGTCTGACAAATCGCCGAATGTTGAACGTGTGCGAGTCTTACACTACTTTTGGTGCCCTGTAAAGAAGGAATTGTATGGTTGGTGCATAATGTTTAACTGCTTGTTTTGTGTTGAGTTAAAGAGCACTTGTACAACCAAGCTTAAGCTTATAGCTTGTATCATGTTGTGTATATGTTAGTGTGCCTCTTTGGCAGAGTTTTATTATAGTTTATTTTATTTTTAGTTATTTAAGATTATTTTGATGTGTTTGATTTAGCTTATAACTTACTAACTTATAGCTTTTGGAAGTCAGAAATCAGCTTATTCTTTAATGGGACAGAATATGCTTTAAAAAAGAATAGCGGAAATCAGCTTAAGCTAAAGTTATAAGCTATAGTTTTTAGGCATAAGCTATAAGTACTTTCCCACAGCTCTACCAACCAGGGCCAGTATGCACTACGTGCTTGTGTAATATATTTTTAGTATAACCCCACTTAGAATGGCTTTAGCAATTGTTTTTAGCTGTTTTTTTGTCGACTTTTTTGGTTTTAGTAATTTTTTTTTTTTTTTTTTTAAACATTCATTTACTTTTAAGTCATACTAGACTAGATAGACTTAAAAATTTGAAAAATGTTAAAAAAAAA